>VZTO01014686.1:0-16556 GCA_013400615.1 Syrrhaptes paradoxus | reverse complement strand
AGCTGAGGTACTTAAAACAGACATTTTCCTTAAATCTAGAAGTTTTTACTAAGTGGGGACAATTTCTATATCTAGACATGAACCCCAAATCAAGCCCACAAATCTGAACATTGGCTAATATTTGAAGAGAAGACTAGTGTTCCTAAGACTGAGATTCTAATTTCACACCTAGATTTTTTACTTAAGAAATCTCAATCACTTTAATATGTTTGTGTATATATGGAATTTTCTAAAACCCCAGCTTTGTGACTTGAGACCCTTTTAATAGAGGCAGATATTCATATTCCACAAATACTCACCAAGAAGAGAAAATTATTCACTCTCATGTGACTGTATTGAAAAAAAAAAAGGAGAGATTTGCTCTTTTATAACACCCATAATAATAGTAATGAAGCTAGGGCCTGTAGCATATTAAAGGTTCAAGTCCTTCACAAGGTTTCATGTTTGTCACATTGCAACTCACCATTTTAGAAAGAAAACTAAGCAAAGGGAAATGCTGTTAAGTATTCTCCAAACAAGCTAAATTAGTTTCCATGGTAAAAATGAATCTAGTGGTGATTGGTACAGCACTGATGAGGTTACTATAGTGTAAAGTAGAACATGCTGGTTTCAAAAGGCTTTTATAATCCCCTTGATAATGCAATCTAACATCCAAATAACCACTACTGAAGCATGAGTTAATGACTAAAAGGGTTGACCGTGAAACTTCCGGAAATTATTTTAGAGGCCTTATAATTCAGTTGTTTATCCAAACTTTCCTGAAGCAGACAGACACCTAATCTTCTATAAATGTTGATCCTTTTCCTCTTTCAGGAATGTTATGTTAAAAGTATCCAACCAGTCCAAACAAGCTATTTGTCTGCTACATTTTTTTTAAGACGAGGTGTCTTCAAATTGAAAAACTGTGTTGAACCAAAACTGAGAAGACCATTTACATATATTCAGACACTAAAGGAACCAAGGCTTTTCTTATTTGTGTGGACCTTGAAGATTCATTCCTCTGTTTGCTACACTTTTTACTTACTATTACATGAGATTTTACATCGAGAAACCAAGTTTTAAAGCTTTCAGTATTTCCATAGGCGTTTCCATTTTCAGAGGAAAATGTAAAGTGAAGATGACAGATCACCTGTTGGTCCATGTTCCTTTTCAGTAGTACTGCTTTTATGGAATGTGATGCTAGTTTGTGGGACAGCCAAAACATGAAGAGTGTTTTTCTTTCTACCACTGTGGCTTCTTTTACAGAGCACATGCATCATAAAAGCAGGCCTATACCTTCTGACATTTTGTCTTCCTCTCAAGTGACCTGAATTTTGCTCACCGGTAACTGCAGGTGAGGCACTGTTATCAATTTTGTCCCAAACAAGTCCAATTTCCAGGACTCAAAACTACAGGTCCAGGAATTTGAGGCAGAAGTGATGAAATTCAGAAACCCACGACTCCAATGTTCCACACAAAACACTGTTGGCAACATTACTATTTGTCATCTTCCAGTGTTACTCATACTTGTTACACACATAAAGCATGGACACAATCAGCAAGACCTTTTAGTAGTTGTTCTCTGAACAACAAGAGTTAGAGGAGACTGGTTTCTACAGATTGTTTTCCTGAAAAAAAACGGGATCTTGTCATCCTTGAGCTACCCTGGACCTCTGCCCTGTCACACCAGACTTTGCATGATTTAAAGCCCCTTCCAATGCCCTTCATCACGAGCTGGGCAAGCGGCAGCATGCTGTGCATGGCTCCAAGCTAAGCATGTGACGGGCTGGCAAGTTTGCTAATGTGCTAGCCAGCAGACCAAATGGAGGCAGTAGCTGCTGAGCTGAGACTGCAGCTCGTCTTTCTGCAGTGACAGTCATTTCGACATCTTTCCTCTACTTGTTCACCAATTTTTACAAAATATGACCCTCTGTCTCTCTGTTGTATTTGACATAAATTAAACAACATATTCGCAAGTTAGTTGCAGGATCTAAGAAATAAACAACTAGGCAAGCAATGTTACATTTCTAAGTTTTATTTCCTTAGGAAATAAGATTAAGTTTTAGAAACTGCTGCAGATTGATGCTCATTAGTGTTTCTTCTTTCCTTGCCTACCAGTTTTTCAACATGAATAGCCACTATGAAATATTTCAGGAAGTACTTCTTACAACTGTGTGGTGTTACCATATCACTGCATTTCAGAGCCTGTTGAGGAAAAGTATCCTGACCACAGGAGACTGAAGAGTTTAAATTTTTGTGACAATGTTAGTCCAAATGTCCCATTCAACTATTACAAATCCAGGATGTATAACTCAGTTCATCTATATCTGATTCTTCTATTTGCCTGAAATCATTATATTATTCAGACAGAAGTATTTTCTTCTTAAGTAATTATTTCCAGTGTCACACTGTCATTTTAGAAGGTGACAAAGGTAAAAATTTTCTCCATCAGACTAGCATAAAAAAATTCCTTGACAAGAAATAACAAAAAATTATGCAGATTATTGTGCATTAGGAAGCAGGATCTGGCATGCCTGTAGATAGTGCTGAGGTCGTAGTACTCCTCTGCAGTAGATCTGTTGACATTTGTAACTTTGCATTCATCCAAATCCTGTTGCTTTTTAAAGCGTCAGTACAGATGCAAGAACAAAAATAACCTGTACCTCCAGAGTCCCACCGTTCCCAGGTCGCGTTCATTATGTGCCTGTTGGCCAAGCATCAGATCTTTTCTTCAGATCTAAAATTTATTAGAATAATATTAGTATTAAGAGATTTGTTGCAAATATCAGTTTAGGTAATTATTTTCATGAAAGAGGAATTCTGTTTCACACAGATCTCTTCTTGATTTTTACCCGACCTTCTAAACTGTGAAGGCCACCAGCCCACTTAACCTCTCTGTTTACTTCTGCAGGCTAAGCTTTTTCACATCATGCCCAACAAAATTGGCTACAACAGTGGAAAATGTGCAGCTGAAGTTAGGTGGGGCATCAGACTCCATCTACTAATTAGATTAATACTTGTAGCTCTCTGTTTTGGTACTAATAAATTTGTTCAAAAAAGTCACAAATAAAATTTAACAAATTTATCATGGATATAATGTGCACCAGAAAACAGAAATGACTGGAAATCTATCTGCCTTTACCAATGGTGTGAAAATTCTCATTATTATATAGGGGACTGTTTGCACCTGGGTAATTTAAAAGCAAGAATATTGAGAAACTAACTTTTATTCTTTATTACTGTGCTTTCTTTGTGCATTGCTGTGCAGATCTTAGTAGTGCTGTTGCAGCAATACCTTGAACCTCACATTTTACAGGGACAATTGCACTCAGACCAATGAGGAAAAAACCCTGACTTTGCTTGACAGCAGCTAATGTGAAAGTTTGATTCTTCACTTGCATTGACTTATTTACAGACAAATGGACAGAAAAGAGAAAACATGTATAACAAGTGCATGTGCATTAGGTAGACCCTATTTAGAACAGAATCCCAAAGAAGAGAATTTGAATTAATAACAATTGCTGCAACAGCTAGAATTTACATTATATTATTATTTTTCATGTAACATACAAAAGTACACAATCTTAGACTTTTTTTTTGTTCTTGGTCAAAAACGGAAATACAACTGTAAAGGGGAATTTAGACATAACACTGAGTTGTTATTTTCCATATTATATTAATTTATTTAGAAATTATTTCTCACAATCTTCTCAAGAGTTTCTAAAATTCTTCAATTATGTCCAGCTTTACGACTAGCACTTAATGAGTTAACCTGTGGCTTTCTGATAACTAGGCAAATAATTATCTCCATTCAAACCCTAGAAAAGCATTTCTCAAACAACTGGGAATTCCCTCAATGTACTTATTTTATGCAGCATAGCTATATCAGAGCAAGCACAACCTAGCTCTATATGATAGCAGTCCTTGTAAGCTAAAGCTCAAATTTTATAAAATGAATGTAGTGGAAGCTTTGGGTTAAAATACATTAATTGACACCTTATCCAGAAATTTAAAATTTATGAGAAAATTTTAGCTCCAAAAAACCCTTAGAGCTTCTCAGAATCTCTTATCTGGAGTATGATCTAACTTTGAAGTTAGCTTTGCTTTTAGCAGTAGTCTCCACTAGAGACCTCAAGGGGTTTCTTCCAACCTAGGTTACTGTGTGATTGCAGGATTGAATGGTATAAAGATACTTAGTGTGGATTGTGGTGGATATGAACTCTTGAAGGACCTAGTGTAGAAAAAGAGGCTTGCATTTGGCTTACATTTTTTTTTTTTTAGTGCTTGCCTGGACACTCAGTATTTTAGATAGAAAAAAACCAAACCTGGAAGAGTCTGTGAACATACGTAAATGTAACATATTATAGAGATAAGGTAACATAATCTCCAGTTTATAGTCTTTTGGCTGGAAAAGACCAAAAGAATTCAGTGATGACCTTAGACAGTGCCATTGCATAAAGCAAAAGCATAATGAATAAGGAACACAAAATCAAGAGTGTATGGAATCAAAGAACTTCTTATGCTTTGGACATAAGGAAAAGAAATGGAGACAAAGTCAGGAAGATGGGCCAAGCCTTTATTTTTTCTTCAAGCCACTCTTCAGCTTTCAGAAAGGCTTTCAAATTGTCAGGATTTTAAACATCAGAGACTGTAAAAATCAAAGACCCTAAAATTCTATATTGGTCTGCATATTATTTGGTAAAGGAAACATTAGGAAGCAGTGAAAAGAACAGACACAAAACAAGGTGCTAACACAGTTTGCTTTCATCCTGTTCCTTCTCCTTTCCCTCCAGGTTCACTTTCTTTGTTCACGCTTATCCTGCACAATGTGCTTCCCATATGTCTTTAAAATACATGGCATGCAGTATACATAGACTTCTACTGTTTGAAGACACATCTTAGGGGGTAAAGGTATTAAAAGAGACTGGAATTAAAACGAGATGAAATAACTTTTCAATTTTCATATTTCTGAGTAATAGTTTGGGAAAAAATGAATCCCTGTTCTGTCAATGAACACCACATTTTATCTTCAATACTTAGTTTGACTATGGCATAGTAGATTTAAATTAACATATGGCCAGCAAGAAAATACAAATGTAAATGAAATGCAACTCTTCTCTTCGGCATAAATGTAATTTGGAACATGAATGTTAAAACTCTTGCAAGGCAACACAACAGAAATATTAGTAAAAATCTCCCTAGGTATTAGGATAACCAGTTAAGGAGGAAAATTACAAGCTCTAAAATGTTAGATTATGAATACATGTTGAAATATATCAAAATAAATCAGAAATTAGAACTACATACAGAAATGTTAACTATTACTGATATCTCATGATCACAGCTCAAAAATGCTTGTGTGGCAAACACACAACTTGATAGCTATGTGTATTGGGTTTGCACGGCAAGGTTTTGGTAGCAGAGGGGCTACAGGGGTGGCTTCTGTGAGAAGCTGCTAGAAGCTTCCCCTGTGTCCAGTACAACCAATGCCAGCCAGCAGAGGTGGACCTGCCTCTGGTCAAAGCTAAACGCATCAGTGACACTGGTAGCACCTCTGTGATCACGTTTAAGAAGAGGGGAAAAAGCCCCTGCTGTACAACAGCAGCTGGAGGAGTGGAGTGAGAGTATGTGAGAGAAACAACTCTGCAGACACCAAGGTCAGTGAAGAAGGAGGGGAGGAGGTGCTCCAGGTGCAGGAGCAGAGATTTCCTTGAAGTCGAGGGACAACCCCACACTGAAGCAGGTGGATGTGCCTGAAGGAGGCTGTGACCTTGTGGGAGGCCCATATTGGAGCAGGCTCCTGGCAGGACCTGTGGACCCATGGAGATGAGCCCAGCCTGGAGCATGGCAGTACTTGTGACCCTGCAGGGGACCCACACTAGAGCAGTCTGTTCCTGAAGGACTGCACCCCATAGAAGGGACCCACGCTGGAGCAGTTTGTGAAGAACTGCAGCCTGTGGGAAGGACTCACATTGGAGAAGTTAATGGAGGACAGTCTCCCATGGGAAGGACCCCACGCTAGAGCAGGGAAAAAGTGTGAGGAGTCCTCACCCTAAGGAGGAAGGAGTGGTGGAAACAACGTGTAACAGACTGACCACAACCCCCATTCCCTGTCCCCCTGCACTGCTCGGGGGTGGGGAGAAGGTAGAGAAAATTGGGAGTGAAGTTGAGCTCAGGAAGAAGGGAGGAGTGTGGGGGAAGGTGTCTGAAGATTTGTTTTTATTTCTTGTAACCCTCCTCTGATCGGATTGGTAATAAATTAAACTAACTTTCCCCAAGTCAAGTGTGTTTTGCCAGTGACAGTAATTGGTGAGTGATCTTCCTGTCCTTACTCTATCCATGAGCCTCTTGCTACATTTTTCTCTCCCCTGTCTAGCTGAGGAAGGGAGTGATAAAGTGGCCTGGTGACCAGCTGGCATCCAGCAAGGGTCAGCCCACCACACTGTGTCACCTTGTTCATGAAACAATAACTTTCCACATAAGACAACAACTTCTGCCCTCTTCCAAGTACTATAGGAACTGTCGAGAATAGCTGCTATGCTGGACCTTGTCCTTACCAACGAGGAGGGGCTGGTGAGTAATGGGAAGCTCAAGGGCAGCCTTGGCTGTAGTGACCATGAAATGGTTGAGTTCAAGATCCTCAGGGAGTCAAAGAGGGTGCACAGTAAGGTAATTACTCTGGACTTAAAGAGAGCAGACTTTAACCCCTTCAGGATACTTCTTGGCAGAGTATCTTGGGACATAGCACTGGAGGGAAGAAAGGCCCAAGAAATCTGGTCAGTATTCCTCCAAGCACAGGAGCAGTGAATCCTCAGAAAGAGGAAGGTAGGCAAGAATGCCAGGAGGCCTCCATGGATGAACAAGAAGCACCTGGACTTTTACTTTGTCAGAAAAATAAAATATATAGGGAATGGAAGCAAGAACGGGTTAGCTGGGAAGTATACAAAGAGGCTGTCCAAGCAACCAGGGATCAGGTTAGGAAAGCTAAAGACCAGATGGAATTACATCTAGCCAGGGACACAAAGGGGAACAAGAAGACCTTCTACAAATACTGAAAATGTCAGTCTACATTTCAAGGCCAGGCTGGATGAGGCTTTGAGCAACCTGGGCTAGTGGAAGGTGTCCCTGCCCATGGCAGGGGGGTTGGAACTAGATGATCTTTAAGGTCCCTTCCAATCCAAATTATTCTATGATTCTGTGATGATTCTATGACTCTGGTGGCATTCTACTCCCCAGGCTCATTTTTTAATTCTTAGTCTACTGTGCAATAGGCTTCTAATCCCTTAACAAGACAAAGATCAAAGAAACTGCTTTTATTTTTAAATCATTACTTATTTAGATATTTACTATGAGTTCTGGTCAATCATCTTTTTTAAATATACTTCTCTCATTGTTTCTTCATCTTTTACTAAGTAAAAGTCAAAGAGTGCATTTTGCTAGAAGTCATAAGATATGTGAGCTCACTCAACTTCACATTTCTGTTCTTTGAAAAGAACTTCAAGAGCTACACTGGAGTTTGTCATCTTTTCCTTTTTCTATATTTTGGTTGAGAGACAAATTAAAGCCTGTATGCTTTTGCCAAAATATTGCCTAGTTCATTGACCCATTTTATTAAACTGTATGAATTAATCAAATAAACTGTGGTAAAGACGTAAAACTATGAGTCTGAAAAGCAGAGAAATGCTAATGACTACTGCATTTGTAAAAGTACCACTGTAAGGTATTCCCCCAGCCTCAAATGTGATTTATAAATGACAGTCAGACTTAATAATTCATTCATAAATTTGGAGCAGCTAATGATGAATAAAAGGTGTTAATAAAATACTTATACATAGCAAATAAGTATCAACAGCCTTGATTTTTCTGCACCATTTACCATTCTCACACTCTATATTTGCCATCTGTCTTTTGACAGCCATAGTCAGTGCTTTCATATCTGGTAAGTTTTCCATTCTAGCTCACCTTCATGAGAGAAAACTACTCCAGATACCGCACAACAGTATATTTTTATGATCATTCCTATTCTATGTATGAGTGAAATATAGAAATTAATGGAAGTTCTTAATATTGCGTATTAGTTTTGGCTAGGAAACAGTTACATTTCTTCATAGCAGCTTGTATAGTTCCAATTTTTTGGATTTGTGACCACAACAGTGTTGGTAACACAAGGATGTTCTACCTATCACTGAGCGGTGCTTACACAGTGTCAGAGCTTTTTCTGCTTGTTTTACTGCCTTACCAGTGAGTATGCTGGGCATGCACAAGAAGCTGGAAGGGGACGCAGCCAGGACAGCTGATCCCACTGACCAAAGGGATATTCCATACTGTGCATCACCATGCTCAGTAATAAAAATTGGAGGGAAGAAGAGGGACAGCGAAGATGTTTGGAGTTATGGAGTTTGTCTTCCCAAGTTATTATTATATGTTGTATAGGCCTGCTTTCTTGGAGATTGCTGCCTGCCAATGGGATGGAGTGAATGAATTAATTATTTTGCCTTGCTTGCAGATGCAGGTTTTGCTTTGCCTATTAAGTTGTCCTTATCTCAACCCACAAGTTCTCACTTTACCCTTCTGATTCTCTCCCCCATCCCACTGAGGAGGAGTGAATGAGCAGCTGTGTGGGGCTCAACTGCCAGCTGGAGTTAAACCATGACATATATTTCCAATATCTGCAAATATTACAAATGTTAACAATATAACTACAAGATGACAGCAAAAAGCATTAATGCTGGACAGAATGAAATAATTTAGGGAAGTGTAGTATGTAATTATGACTGTATAATTAGTGTTCTTGACTGATTTATAAGCATAAGAATATTTGATATTAAGTTGCCATGAGTCAATTAGCAGCCATTAAAGTAAAGCTATACAACCAATTTTTACAGTTTGCTCTCATTATATTAGCTAGTGCTTTTATCATCATGCTACACAGGAGCTTAGAAGAAGTCAATAATAATCTTCAATATCCTAATGTACTTCGGTATTTTCAGGGTACAGGAGAGATATCTTCTTTCAAGAGGACTTTTCGTAATTAAAAACTTAAATAACATCTATGCTTTTTGATCAGAAAAGGCTGTAGTGATTATATCACTTCATAATTATATTAACTTTACAGTACTTTTCTGTAATATATGTATTACTTTTGTAGGCAATAGTGATGATGGGATTTAAGAAATATGAAGAACTTTGAGGTATTATATTTGGTGTTTTGACCACATAATAACCCACTTAAAATGTAGAAATCATAGTTTTCCATTTACTTCAAGATCTTTAGAAATCACCTTCCATTTAATTTTAAATGTCCTGTTGAATTTTTAAGCTACTTGTTACTTAAATAAAAAACTTATTATGTACTTAAAGTGGATACTGCAATAAGCAAAAAGCTTCTGTTGCATTAATCATCACTTTTAGACATCAAATTGTTGAATGGGATCACAGCAGACCCACACTGACATTTAGTTAACATATAACCATGAAACTTGTTAAACTATACCATTAAAAGTGCTCTCAGAATAGAATGCAAACTGGCTAAGGACCTAAAAATAGTACTAACTTCTATTTAAACTTAATTTAGTATTATTTTTTCTGTCTAAAAATACACTCTTTGGCAAGTTCCAGTAGGGTAAACCCTTTTTAAAATACTTGATTGAGTTTGCTACACTAAATAGTGTTTCAGAAATGAGAAAATACAGTTTATTAACTACAACGAACTGTCCATAGTCAAATAAACTCCCTGGAAATGCGTCACTATCAATTCTTGTGTTGAAGAACATGCTACACAAAAAAGTAGTTTATATGATTTGGATTCCTGAGGACTTCTCCTTTGATAAAAATCTTAGGGGGCAGCAAACATGTAAAGTACAGTATAGTTCATATATGCAGAATTGCTGTAATGTTGAAGGTACAGAGAGGAATGCAACTTGTTTCTATCTACTGTTGCAAGTATTTTCATCCTAGCTTTGGTGTTAGTGTCATGAGGTCTTAGTACTGACATGTCCTTTGTTCTGGGGAAAACTAGTAATTTTGAACAACATCTGCACAGATGTGTGTGACTGGTAGGGACTTTGACAGAAGCAGACTTCATGTAGCTGGTGACAGGCAAATTCTGCAGCTCACACAGAATCCATGCATTTCATATATGGGTTATCTAGTGTCTGTAAGGTCATGTCTTTCTGAGACAATTTTAGTACAGAAGAGCAAGAAAGCTTTACGTTATTACGTTATATACCATACTTCAGACAGCCTAGATAGCCAGACAAGTTGCCCTAGGACTTGCTATAAGAAAAACAAACCTTGATCTGCAAAGAAATATGTACACATAGTTTATTCACTTTACTTTATAGAGGCCTAAATTGCCTTCTGTTAGGGCTACACTGTAATGCTGAAGCTGTAGACAGCAGGAAGTAGAACTGAAAGTATTTTGTACTTAAAATAGTCTGCCACAATATCCAAAGTTGAAAAAAATAGTATATAAATTAATCTAAATTCACAATACCTGTGAGAAAAAGAGTAGACTACCTCAAAACAGTCTCAATGTGCTCTCTCAAGATAATTGCCTTTCATGTTAATCTTGTTAACTCTGCAATTCCCTGAGAGTCTTCAGGGGAATAACATCTGGTTGGTCTGGTTAATTTTGCAGAAAATTAGTATATTTAGAGATGTCTTAAGATCTGTCTTTCAAGTAAATAGTACCAATTGGTTTTAATATGCATATTTTCAGTTGCACACTACAGAAAACCTAACTTTATTTCTTGCAGTTAAACTACCTAACACTAAACATAGCACTTTGTAGGTTTCTTTTTAAAACAATTCTTATTCTGTCATTGTCTTTGTATTTCATAACTAAAGAAAAGTGAAGGAAATCCACTCCCTTGTGCAAATAAAGTCTCCCAAAGGCAGAAATATATTGTTTCGTAAGAGATAAAGTCAGTACCCAGCTGTGCAATCTTCCCTCTTTATTGGGAAAGTCTTGGAAGCATTAAAAATCAGATATTAAATTCAAAAGTTCTTTACAATGTCAGTTAACTCTTTCTAAAAATAAAAACCAGGGGCTTTTTCAGTAAGTCTGGTATGTCAGTTCTTATCCTTACTTCTAAAGAGAATTATAGACAGACCTAGTCCATATACATGTATATGGAATTCTAAGAGATTATACTGGGACAATTTCAAATAAAGTCACATTAAAGGAGTACCAATTGTAGCTAACTTAGCTAAACCTCTGCAGCTCTGTTGGAACACTCAAGTTATTTTCAAATTACACAAGTGTAAGGAAAAAGAATGTGGTATTTGTTATATCAGCTTGCTTTGTTAGCTCAGGTGCTAGAAATTGCACCTTCAGCATTTGGGAGTTTTTAACTGATATTTTCTGGACTGTTAAGTACAATTCCAGTTTGACCTCAGCGGTTTGTTGTTGCAGTGTTTATTGAAAAAGTGAAATTATCTTTCACTACACAGAGACTGTAGCATTTTCCAGCTACAATTAAGAGGACAATAATCTGGGCAAACACACACATTATTCTGTCTATATTAAATCATAGAACTTCACCACTGAACAGGGCTGTCATCTTAAAGCTAGTTTTGGATAAATTTGGTAAGCATGCTGTCTTTCTAAAGAGTCAAATAAAATATTTTCAAAGTCAGAATAATCTTGCTGCCTTTATGACTGAACTCTTATTTACAATCATAAATCCAGCCTGCTGAAATCTCAGTTTGTAACCCCCAAATCCAATGTACCTGCTACTCACTATATGATGCTTTGAAATCTCTCACATAATGAATGCAAAACATAAATCTCTTCCAGTGTTGAGAAGGTGGACTGCCAGGAATGTTATTCAATCCCTTGCACAGTGGAATAAATATGTACCTGCACATCTATATAAAATAGAGCATTCTAGGAACTGGCTAAGTTAGCATGTTTTGGAATGTGTCTTCATCTTCCCTTCTCTTCCTACCACTTAATAATAAACTTACCAGTGAGATTTTTGCACCAGATCATTCTTCATGTTCTTGCACTTTATTTAGTACTATGAGATAAAATACTTTTCGTTTTCTTCTTTCAATTCAAGTACATTTGGACCTTGTTCCAATATGTCTATCACCTTTTCAACAGCATGAGTGTTGTTATGTCCCATTTCTGATTCATGTTTCCACATAAAGAACTACAAAGGCTTACAGAAATGCCACCCATGTTATTGCATTGTAGTTTTTTTTAGAAAAACTTTAGTAGACCACTTCCGGAGTGTTTTAAGGACACATCCACAGTTAAGTGTCTCAGAGCTCATATTGGAGAATTTGTATTTCTGTATCTCAATCCATGACAACCAAAAATATTTTTCTGCTTAAATTGTTAGTTTTCAATTCATGAAAGTTAAAAAGATCAGATGTTAATACAGATCAGACATTAGGTGTTAACTACAGCATGCAAATTAGATCTGTTTGGGAATTTTCCAGCTACGCACATTTCTGTATCTAAGTAGCAGTGTTCCTGCAAAGGAAAACTGTGTTTTACTAATTTATTAGAACTTTATAAATGTGCTCAAAATGAATAAATTAAAGAACTTCATATAATTTCTTTACTATTCTGTTGTGGGTTGACCTTGACTGGCAGCCAGATGCCCACTAAGTGACTGTATCCCTCCCTATCCTTCAGCCAGCCAAGGGGAGAAAATAAGATGAAAAAATCTGTGGGTTAAGATAAGAACATGGAGAACACTCACCAGTTACCGTCACAGGCAAAACTGACTCAACTTGGGGAGAATTAATTTAGCTTATTACCAATTAATAACAGAGTAAGACTGTGAGTAATAAAAACAGAACTAAAACCACCTTCACCCCATGCCATTCTTCCCAAGCTCAACTTTGCTTCTGACACTTCTGTCTCCCTCCTACAAGCAGTGTAAGGGAATGAGGAACGGGCATTGTGGTCAGTTCGTAATACGTAATCTCTGCCACTCATATTCCCTCACACTCTTCCCCTGCTCCAGCGTGGGGCTCCTCCCATGGCATACAGTCCTTTACAAGCTTCTTCAGTATGGGCCCTTCACATAGGCTGCAGTTCTTCAAGAACTGCTCAAGCGTGGGTCTTTCCCGTGGATACAGTCCTTCAGGAATAGTCTGCTCCAACATGGGTCTCCTGTGAGTGAACAGGTCTTGCTGGAATGCCTGTTTCTGCATGGGCTTCTCTCCATGGGCCCCAGTTTCTGCCAGGAGCCAGCTTCTGCGTAAACTCTCCATGGGCTGCAGCTTCCTTCAGGATGTCTCCACCTGCTGTGGCATGGGGTCCTACACAGGCTGCAGTGTGGATATTTGCTCTGGTGTGGTCCTCCATGGGCTGCAGAGGAACAACCTGCTTCACCACGGTGTGCTCCTTGGGCTGCAGTAGGATCTCTGCTCCACTGTCCAGCACCTCCTCCCCCTCCTTCTTCATTGACCTTGGTGTCTGCAGGGCAGTTTTTCTCTCATATTCTCTCTCCTCTCTCCCAGCTGCTGTTTTTACCCTTTCTTAAACATATTACCCCAGAGGCACTATCAGCATCGCTGGTAGTGTCAGCTTTGGCCAGTCGTGGAACTGTATTGGAGGTAGCTGGAACTGTCTCTGTCTGACATGGGGAGAGCTACTGGTGTCGTCTCACAGAAGGCACCCTCATGGCTTCTCTGCTATCAAAACCTTGCCACAAAAATCCAATAAAATTTTCAAAAGTCCTTTGACAAGGTCCTTGTCAGAAGGCTACTAAAGGAAGTATGTAAGCATGAGAAGAGAGGCAAAGAATTTATATGGATTAGAAACTGGCTTGGAGTCAGGAAATAAATATTAAATGATCTGTTTTCATCTAAAATGATATGATGAAAAAGGCAAAAGATTAACAAGAGCATCACTGGGGATTCTGTACTAGACCCAGTGTTATTTATTATATTAATTAATGATTTGGGAAAGGAATGAGCAATGAGGTAAAAAAAAATTGCAGGTGACACAAAGTTATTTGCTTGTTTAGGTTCACAGAGGAATGCAAGAAACTTCAGTAAATCATATTCAAATTTAGATAAATTGGTCATTTGGTGTCAAATAAAGTTCAAAGTTGATAAAAGAAAACCAATGATCACTGAAGAGGAAAATGCATCTTGTACGGCTCTAAATTACCTGTACCATTAGACAAAAGGGTTTTAATAGTCAGAGCTCAGTCATGACCTCAGTTTCATACCCAGTTACAGTCAAAACCAAATCACACTACTAAAGACAGCCTATAGAACTGCATACAGTGTAGAGAAATACTAATATATATTAATAAAATATAAAATGCTATGTATGGACTGTCCAGTTGTCCTGGATTCAGCTGAAACAGAGTTAACTTTCTTCATAGTATCTAGCAACAGACTATGTTTTAGATTTGTGTTAAGAAGAAAGCTGATAATAGTGAAGTTTATAGTTGTTGCCAGGACATTCAAGATTGCTTCAGCTTCTCTGGTGAGCCAGTGTCTCCAGGTGCAGGAGAAGCTGTGAGAGAGCACAGCCACAATTACTAGCCTAGGATTCAATCTTAGGTTTGTGTTTGAGACCCAAAGTGTCCATAACATATACATCATGCCCAGTATATAAGTGAGGGCCCTCTGGAAGCTCATCTTTTTTTGGTTTGGATCCCTTTTTTGGTTCTTTATTCCCTTCTTGTTTCAGGTCAGCTGTTTTTCCATGTCAGCTCTCTCAGGGTGGTCCCTCTCCCAGGGCCTTCTCCCTCCCTCGGTCAGCTCTTGGCCTGGGATACTCAGGCTGTTATCTCCTTTCCAGGAGTGTGGTTTTGGGACTCTCCCTGCTGTGGGATCATTAGCTGGAAACGGGCTGAGCCTTAGTCATCTGACAGTGAGCAGTATCATTGTGTATCACTCATTTGCAGATTTCTATATACAATTATTTTCAATACTATTGCAGTTTACTTATTAAATTGTTCTTATCTCAATCCTTGAGTTACTTCAAGGTTAAAACCACAACCTAGATATAAGCAATTAGAAAGATATCTAATCATAGGGAAGGTTACTCTTGTGTTTATGTTTATTGAGGCTACTACATTCTCTTTGATGCTGAGCCTTATGCTCTGTGCTGGAAGAAGAACATATTACTAAACAAACTTTATATCTTCTCTAGAATGACAACCCCCTTGTTGCCAGCAATCTAGCTCTAATTATGACTGAAGAAATTTTACCTGTCTAGAGTAAAGCAACAGATTTCATTACCTACTGTCTTGAGAAATCTTCTTGAGAAGTCTTCTGTGCTAGACTGGGAGCTTGGAAGCTGAGCTCGTGCTCTAAAGCTAAGTATTCTACAGTAAAGACACAAATCAAGGAAAAAAAGTTTAATTTTCAAAAAGTACCTATGACTGGATTTATGGAAAATCTGAATTGTTTTCATTTTTATGATTTTTTTTAACTGGCTTTTTATGTGTTGGTAAATTACACCAGATCAGTGTTATGAAACTTAGTGACAGAACTTTTGTTCGGCCTTCACTCTTAGACCTTCTCTTAAACACATACCTGTCGCAAAGAGATTTTGCCATTATTTTCATTAGAACACATAGACAGTGTGTAGTTTACAGACCTCATTTTTTATAGCAATTAGTTTAGGACCATTTCCTTTTGAAAACTGATAATAATAAATCAGCAAATACATATCCTGCTGACATTTTCTCACCTTGAGTATAGTTTGTCAAAGCTGCTGGTGTGTTTTCACACATATTTGTATGTTGTTTCAGACTTCACAGTGAAGGCAGCAATCTTAACAGTCTCTGTTTTTGTGTTAATGGCACATTACATTCTCCACACTGTCAGTAAGTCAATCTCACTTAATGGATAGAATAGACAGCTTTTGCAAGTTGACAATTAAATAATCATGACATAACACCTAGTTAAAATGGGTTGACGTGGTTCAGATAATTTTTTCCCTGAACAATCAAAATTGTGAAATTCTTCCCAAACAGAAGAGTGATGTAACAACTCAGAAGAGACCTTAAGCACTGTTGTGGGTTTGACCCTGGCTAGCTGCAAAACGTTACAACAAACACTCTTTCACCCTCCCCTCCTCCTTGCGGATGGAGGAGAAAACTAAAGGGGTAAAAGGAAAAGAGAATCATGAGTTAAGAGCATTTTAATAGTTAAACTACAATAATATTGAAAATAAAAATAATGAGGATGACAATAATAGTAACATATAAACATATATATATATATATACATATATACATATATACATATATACATATATACAAATATACAAATGAGTTACACACTGTGATACTGCTCACCAGCCAGTGACCAAGGCTCAGCCCGTTCCTGGCTAATGATCCCAAAGCAGGGAGAGTCCCAAAACTGCAATCCTAGAAAGGAGATAAGAGCCCAAGTGTCCAAGAGCCCACAGAGAGAGAAAGATGGCCCTGAAAAAGGGGTGACCCAGAGAGATGGGGAGATGACCCAGAGAAAGAGAAGAAGAATTTCTGGACAGCCCTGCATCTATATACTGGGCATGAGATGCATGATATGGAATATATCATTGGCCAATTTCCGTTGAATTCCATGAAGAACATCGAAACAACCAA
>VZTO01014685.1:31037-44153 GCA_013400615.1 Syrrhaptes paradoxus | reverse complement strand
CCTTCCAACCCAAACCACTCCATTATTCTATGATCTTTCATGCCAGGCCCCTAACCCAGTGCACAGCAGGTCACCCACCAGCACAGCCAAGAAGCTGGAGCCCCACAGTCCCCATGACACCCTTCTCTGCCCAGCCAGCCTTTCCCTCTCCTGAAGAACACCAGGACACGTGTCCCTCTGCCCAGCCAGGATCCCCATCTCCTCCCTGCCCGGAGCACCACGTTGTTTTTCTTAGCAGATCCCCGTCTGAATTTGGGCACCTCGGAGGTCCAAGACCCTGGAGGGGGAGCTGAGCTCTGTGCCCAGCAGCCCTGGGCTTCAGCAGGAGCTCAGCCCACCAGGCAGTGCTGCCTTTCACCCCTTTTTAGCTGAGATATTGCCTGCACAGAGGTCACCTCTCCCTCCCCAGCCACTGCCTCCATCCTGCCGTGCTGAGCCGGGACGCTGCCCGACTCCGCAGTGCCCACGCTGCCAGCCCAGCACCTCTCCCCGAGCGGAGCCGGCACCAGCAGCCCCGTGCCATGTCTCCCTGCAGAGCACCAGGGGGTCAACTGGGAGGTGGAGGTCAATCACACAGTATTTATTGTTCACAGTTTTACGAATGTACAAAACAAAAACCAAACCATTAAAGGGAAAATCTCTGAGCGGGGAGTTGCTGTATCTGCTTTGTTCTCCTCTCCGGGGAGCTCTGCCTGCTCCGGCCAGATCCTGCAGCGGTCCCACGTCACGGCTCTTCATCATGGAGCCACACACCCCCTGGGTTTTGGAGGCCCAGGGTTAGACAGCAGTGGGACATGGCCAGATGTTGATGCTGGCTGCATGCGGTCCCTATTTACGTGGGGGGGGGTTGAGTGTTTTCTTCTGCTGGATCAGCACTGGGACCTCACTGGCTTGTTCCGCGCTGGGCAGAGGGGCAGTCTGCTATGTTTGCCAGCAGTCATCAGGAGGAGCAATGCCATCCCAGGAGCCACGAGGGTCCTAATTCCTCTCGCTGAAGTCCCTGCACACCTTTGGAAGGGGGAAGACCAGCTCCCTTGATGAGCTACCGTGGCTGGGCCATTGGGCTGCCCCACTGGAGCCCAAGTCCTGGTGCAGGGAAGAGCAGAGAGGTGGGCATGAGGTCAAGTCCTATGTCCCCAGTGTCACCCTGCTGCTCAGGCTCTACACCCTGTCCCCAGCCATGGCTTCCCCTCCCTGCCTTGCCATGGCTGTCCAGGGCAGTCCCCTTTCCAGGGATCCTGCTCATGGGCCACCAGGATGGGACCTTCAGGAGGAGGCTGAGCTGGTGGCACCGTTCCAGTTGAAAAGATGAAAGCATTTACCTTTGCATTTAAATAATGGATGGGAGCTGAACTGCTGGGGTGGCTTATCCAGCCTGCAATCTGCACCCCCAGGGCCCCCAGCCCGCTCCAGCACGGGGCCCATTACACGGCTATTTGGTCACCCTGAAGGCATCTGCCAGCACACCATTACCTCCCCATTCCAGCAGGCCCACCCGATAGCCATCTTCCTTGGTCATGGTTGACTAAAGTCCCCCTACTCGCATGTCCCCCCCACCTTCCTGCCAAGCCCAGTCCCAGTCACCAGCTGGAGGACCCGGTCAAGTCCCTCCCCTGCCCTGCTGGGGCCAGCAGCCCCCCTTCTCACGGGGTTGGGGGGGACACGGGGTCACAGCAGGTCCCCAGCGCAGCTCGGAGCCCAGCAGCTCCTGGTCAATGGAGCTGCACAGCTTTTATGGGTTTCTAACCCCAGGTGGGTACGGCTGCTCCTGCTCAAGTATTCCTTCTCCTCCGGGTTCAAGAGCGAAGGAGAGCTCAGGAATGGGGGGGGGGGGGCAAGTTTCCTAATAAACAAACCCTCGGGGAAGGCTTATCTCGGGCAAGGCAGTGGAAGGAACAAGATCTCAAGGTTCCTGGTAAAAGAGCACGTGGCTGCTCTCCCCATCCCATGGCACAAGGACGTGGCCCCAAGGAAGCTGAGAGCAGAGCTGGGATGCTGACGGTGGGTTTGCTGTGCCCCAACCAGTTTTCCAGCCACGTTGGTGTGGCTGTGAGCTCCAGTCTGATGCGCTGCTGGGGTCAACAGCAAGGGGGGACAGCGGGGGGGCTGCACAGGTGCCCTGGGACACAGGGATGGTGACACCGTTTGTGGGGAAGGATGGCAGGACACCAGGTCAGGCTGCTTCTCGTGAGCAGGGCAGCCCCAGGCATGAGGTGGGAACATCCCACAGACCCTGCAAACATGCTGTGTCCCCAGATTGCCCTGGCTTGGTGGCAAAGGGACAGTAGCAAATCTTGGAGCTGGATCCCACGCTGGAACAGGACAGTCACGCAGAGGGATGGTCCCCAGGCTGCGTGGAGGACGGCAGGGGCTGCGGTGGGCATCGCCTCCTCCTGCCACACCCCAGCCTGGCAGGGGAACTGCGGTCCAAGGGATGGAGCCGCAAACACCCTTGGATTTGCCCACCAGCAAAAGCTGGGACAGACCCAACCCCGCGTCCAGGGGAAGAGGGTGCTGCCATGCACCGGAAGGGTGCTTGCCATGCCTCCCAGCCACCAAGAAACTGGGGAGCTGGGTGCCAGGGTGAGTTAACCCCTTGCACACACCAATCGGCAGCTGGGTGGGGGATATCCGAGTGATCTGAGACCATGCGAATGCGGAGGCTGTGTCTGAAATGACGGGGTGCCGAGGTGTCCTACCTGCTGCGTCTCACCCGGCCGCCCTGTCGGTGCATCCCGCAACCCACTCGTGGCAGGGCTGGGGAGCTGGGCGCTCACTCGTAACAGTGGGCTACCAGGTGGAACCAGCTGGGGACGAGAAGTGGTTCCTGCCCAGCACAACCAGTTTTCTCTTACCCTAGCACGGGCAGGCCAGACCTCGGAGCAGTGGAAAGTTACCAAACGTGGACTAAAGAAGGGCCAAGGTCGGCCAGGAGATTTCTGAGCAGACGTGTGAAGCTGCAAAGACAACCTGGAGCAGAATTGCTCTGTCGCGGGCAGGAGGGAGGTAATGAACGGGGTTTGCAGTGGCGGCAGGGCTGAGGGCAGCACACGCTCTTTGTATGTGAGCCAGGCGGAGAGACCAGGTTGGGAGGACTCTAGAGCAGAAAAGATAAATTGGGAATTGTTCCCAACGGGTCCCCATTGTCCCAGGAAGCTTATCCTAGCCCACCCTGCACTTCCCACCTGGGGAGAGGCATGCAAGGTTTTATTTCTGCCAAATGACTGTACACCAGGGAGAGTTTCACCGTGACCTTAAGTAAGGAGTGGTGGTGTTTTCAGAAGCTCCAGGCAGTGTCCTGGAAGGTACCAGCAGAGCCAGGAGGAGCACCATTCTCTTTGTCTCTTCCTCAGTCCTCTCCTCAGCCTTGTCCCTTCCTTTGCTTGGAAGTGTCTGCACTCTAGGAGCAAGCTGGGGAGGATGCCAAGTCCCCTGGAGGCAGAAATGTCACCCCCAGGGCTGGTGGCACACCAGGGGAGCAGCACAGCTGTGCTGAGACCTGGCAGGGGGCTGATCAGCAAGGGCAATGCAGCGCATGGATCCCAGCCCAGTCTGCGACACCACCTGCTCTCCCCCAACCTGCAGAACCACAAGCCCTCCTCAAAGCCCTCCTCATCCTCCTGGGCTCATCTCTGCAGGAGGAAGAGCAGCAGAGCCCAGAAGGCATCACCCCACGCATTGCCCACCACCCATCCTGGATCCCCTGGTCCCAGCTGTTTGCGGCAGCAGCACAACTGCTCCTCACCGCTCTCACCATCACAGCCACCGCAGTGGCATCACTGTCCCCTGGCTCTGCCAGGATGCTCCTGCAGTGGTTCGTGTTTGTCTCAAACACTTCAACCCTGAGAGGCAGAATGAACACTGAGACACAGGGCGGTCCCAGGGGACTGCAGCTCCAGAGCCGCTCGGGCAGCGGTTGTATTCTCCATCCCTCCATGGCATGCAGCCAGTGTGGGCGAGCACGGAGGAGCACCTACCCCATCTCCTCAACTTTAAGTGAGGAAAAAGAGTACAAAAAGCTACAAAATTTCCCTGCTGCAGTTTTCCCCCTGCTCATCCATTATTGCAACTGGAGATTTCCCTTCCCTGTTCCTGGATGCCTCTGAACGGATCGTTTCCCTGGGTATTTGCCCAGGGCAGAACCTTTCTGGCTTTGGAGTTGGATCAAAGGCTCACGGAGGGAAGCACTGGGGGTTTAAGTACTTAAAAGAGGTGGGGTGGGCAAGAACAGCGCTCTGGCTCTCGCCGGGGCTGATGCTCCCCAAAGGCAGCTGAGCCGTGCAGGGAGAGGGTTTGAGCAGGGAGAGGGTTTCCCTGGATCACTGCGGGCTCTGGCAGGGTGAGATCCCAGCTGACTGTGATGTTTGATCAGCCTTGCCCACCCGCTCCCCTGCGTGGAGGGTGCATAAGAGGGGGCCCACCCTGGGACACCAGCAACGCAGGAGACGCTGAGTAGTGCCAGGGCACCAAGGTTGGGTGCTCCCCACTGCTGCACCCTCAGGGTGCAGCAGAAGATGCTGAGGGTCAAAGGGTTGAGAGGGAAGGGGGAAACACTCCTTCAACGCAGAAGCTGTCTGAAGACCCAGGAGTGGCTGCACAGCAAGGAACAGCTCCTGGGGCAGCGCCTGGGGCAGCCCTGGCTCACCCCTGTCTCCCCATCCCAGGCGGTTGAGAGGGAAGGGGGAAACATTCCTTCAAGGCAGAAGCTTGGAGTGGCTGCACAGTGAGGAACAGCCCTGGGTCACCCCTGGCTCCCCGTCCCAGGCAGTGACCACTGCAAAGCCAACACACCCACATCATCTTCCTGGATCAGGGGCTGCAGAGGACCAACGCTCCCCCAGCCACTGTTATTTCATCCCTTATTTCAGGTGTGGGGTACCCAAGGATGCAGACAGTTGGTGGTTTGGGTGGGACAGCGGAGCAGAAGGTGCAGTTGCTCCCTTGACCATCTGTAGCTGGTGCTCACCAGCCCGGACGCTTCCCTGCCAGGAGCTGGAGCAGCCCTTCCTGGGAGCCCAAATGGCCCAGTGGGAGGGTGTTCCTGGCACACAGCTGTGCTCCAGTCATACCCATGGCCCCGGGGTTCACCCCTGGACACCCAGAGCCCTCCCCACTGGGCTGAGCATGGGGTTGTGTTTGCAGAAAGCTTCTGTTCGTCTCCCACTTCTCGTACAGCCTCAGGATGCTGTCCCCTGCCAGGACATGAGGACACTTTGCTTTCCTCCCACCACCCCACTGGAACCAGTGTAGAGAGGTGGCAGGAGCCAGGTCAGGGTGGGATGGAGGGGGACAGCCTGGTGGGACCACTGCTGGCTGCCGCAGCCCTGGGGACAGGCTGGCACCTGGGGCAGGTGGGAATGGGGGTGGCCATGGGGACACTGCCACCAGCATGGGGCTGCTGCCTGCAGGAAAGGGGCTTTGTGCCTGTGCCCCACTGTGCTTCACAGCTTTTGGCCCTTTCGGTCAGGCTCATCAGGGAGCTCGAAGTCTCAAAGAGGATTAACTTCTTAATCCTCCTGTGAGCCTCCTGAGAGCGGGAGGCGGAGGAGGAGGAACACAGCAACGGAGCAGCCGAGGCGTCAGCTCAGCCCTTATCAGACCCTGGAGAATCCTCGTCGTGGGTTAGCTGACCAGCAGCAGGGACCCCGAGGCACCCATGCTGGCCAGAGGACAGTGCCAGAGCGGTTTTAGGGACCAGAGTAGCTACAATTTTCCTGGAAAGGTTTGAGATGCCTGAAGAGGAGCTGAATTCCTGCTCTCACCTCCACGTACTGATTTAGCCCCAGCTGGCATGGGGGACCAGGCTCTGAGTGCACTGTCCCCAGTGTCCCCCCAAACCCCTGCATCTCCCCAGCCAAACACTGTGGACACTTTGGGGAGTGTGGGGGAGCACAGCTGGGACAGGGGCTCTGCTTGGGCTGGAGATCATGTTTTCTGGATGTGGCTGTGCAGGGGATGCTCCGGCTTCTCATCAAAAGCTCTCGCACAGTCCTGGGACACCACTTGCTGTGGCACACACACCCACACCCGGTAAATTAGTGCCAATCATCTCCCTGGTGTCTGGGCAAAGAAACACCATCCAGCCCCAGCCCCAGCCAGACGAACACCCACCCGCCGCGCCGCTGCATCCCCAGAGCTGCCCATCCTGCTCTCAGCAAACAACCACAGCCCTCGGCCAAACCCCCCCATGCTGACTGCGGTCTGGAGCAGGCTGGGGACTGCTGGGACCCTCAGGCCTGGAGTGCTCCAGCATCCTGCGTGGACCTGAGCCTCAGGGAGACTTCGGACACCAGGACAATGACCCCTCCACCGGACACCATGACCACCCGTGCCCTGTGACCCTCTCCCCAGCTCTGCAGGTGTGATCTGGATGGGGGAATATTCCAAATGGATGGGTTTGGGTTTTTTTTTCACAAGTCTGGGACTAGGAAGCGAGAACATCGGCTCATCCCGTGGGATATCCCGCAGGCTCCCTGCACCCATGCACAGTGCCAGGGGGGTGCCGTGCCCATGTCCCTCGGCACAGGGGCTGGCAGAGACCCAGGGCTTGCACATCCCTTTGGGACACTCAAGCAGGAGCTGCTGTCCCTGGGCCAGGGGATGAAAAACCCGAAAGGGAGAAGTTCAACACTGCCTGGGAGTGAAGTGCTTCAGGAAAGCCCAAACTGGGCTCAAACTCCCTCCCCAGTCCACCTCCAGCACCAGCAGTCAGACCATGCCCCTGTCCCTGAACCCTGCAGCTCCCGGCATCGGCGTGGGTGTGGGCTGTGCTGGGTCCCTGCCATGACACAGGCATCTCCTGGGGTCTGGGGGTGGCTTTCAAACAGGTTGTGACAGAGCCGCGGTCCTGGAAAGGTGAACGGGAGCCCCAGGGCCAGGCTGTGTTTGTTTATCCTGGTGATGGAGCACACAACAGCGAAACAAAAGGTCAGACCCTGTTGCCCTGGGAGATGGTTTTTGAAGCTGCCTACCGTCCTGCTGGGGCTGGGATGGAGTGGCCCTGGTGCTTGTCATGTCAAGTTATTTTTGTAATTTTGGCTGGTGGTAGGTCTGAAGCAGCCTCCCAGACGCCGTGAGCTCCGGGGACACACTGATACAGGACCAGAAGGGCCCTAAAGACACCGAGCAAGGAGCACCCGGCCTGGGGGCTTCAGGGGCAGATCCCCACCCCACAGCCAGCCAGACCCCAGCCCGCGTCCTTTGTCCAAGGGCCAGGCACGCGCAGCCCCTCTGAGCATCCCAAAAGGTGGGGGGAGTCTGATCCAAACTTCATCTGTCCTTGGCCCATCTGAGTAGTGAACAGACAGAAACTTTGCCACATCCTGCCCAGGTTTGAGGCAGATGCTTTGAGCTCAGTGCTGGCGAGGGTGGACCGAGCACCATCAAGCAAGCGCTGCCAGGGAGGGGGGCAGGCTCTGCTTTTACTCCTGACCCTCTTCGCTTGAGCTGAACCGATAAACGCCTCCGTCAACTCTAAAAATGGCCTTGCCCAGCTGGGGAGAGGGTCAAGCAGCATGGAGATGGAGACGGGGGCTGTGCCCAGGAGCCCCGGCTCATCTACCTCTTCCTAGAGCTTCTCCATGGCTGGACCTCAAAGCCTGACATTTTACAAATCACCAGTCTCCTTTGTGCAGGTGGGGAGACTGAGGCACACAACCACACACTGCCCGGACTGGGAGCACATGGGAAGCCAGCAAAGAAGCAGGGAGACAACCCAGGAGCCCTGACTCAGCTGGGCACCTCGGGGCTTCTCCTCCCTCGGGCAGGAGCAGGCAGATGGGACGGAGCCTGATCCTGGAGGAAAGGCACCTTCTCTCTGGGCAGGAGACCAGCAGGGAATAAAAACCGCGCGTATCAGCCCTTGTCTCGCTGCTGCTGGTTGGCAGCACAAGGAGCTTGTGTGTTTACCCACACTCAAGGGCAATTGCCCGTCACTAACAACACTACATCCCTCGGCCCCGCTGCCCTGAGCCCGGCGAGGCAGCAGGACGGAGCCGGTGGGAGGGCAGCACTGCTGGGAAGGACAGGCAGCCCCCAGGACGCCAGGACGGAGGTACAAGACCTGTTGAGCTGGGCTCGTGGTCACACAGGCAGCTGTTGGCCTGAGCTGTGCTGGGGATAGCACCAGGGCCCTCTTTCTGGGAATGAGCAGCTCAGGCTTGGCTCAGGACACACCATCGAGGGGCTGATGGCAGCTTTGGGCGCCCAGCACCTGGGGAGCGAGGTGGACACTCCTGGTGCTGGGTGTGTGGTGGCTGGCATGTCGTCTCTTTGGCTGGTGACTCAGTTTCCCCATCGGTAAAATCCATTTTCTTGGATTTTGAACTCTGGCTCTGAAGGAGGACGCCAACAAGCAGTCACGGAGGGGTGGTGGAGGGCTTGCTTCCACCGAGCAGGTCTCTGCTGCCGGAAACACAAAGAACACCCACTTTGGGAAGGAGGCAAAGCTGTTCCTGAGCCTCAAACCCAGCAGAAATTCCCTCTGTATTCATGTTCATCCCCAGCGTCATGTATGTGTGTTCAATAGCTCTGCAAGTACTCCGGGGATGATTTTTCAGACCATTGTCGTATTTGCAGGAAGGACAATGTACTCTCCATATGCCTTAGCCCACGACAGCTTCCTTCAGCTCTGGTTTGGGGAAGCACCACTTTGCAGGAAGCACAGAGCAGGGATACCAGGCCATCATGGGACAGAGGGCTTGCGATCAGCTCAGAACAGCCCAGTGTGCCCATTATAATATTAATTATAATCACATTTAAGGCAAAGTTAACTTCTGGCTCTCCAGGAACTTTAATGAGGCCACATTTCTCTTTCCATCCAGAGAAAGGCAACACAGCTGGTGAATGGGATGGCAGGAATGTCCTGGAGGAGCAGCTGAGGACTCAGGGTTTGTCTCGTTTGGGAGGAGGCTAAGGGGTGACCTCCTTCTCTCCGCAGCTTCCTGAGGAGGGGACGTGGAGAGGGAGGTGTGAGCTCTGCTCCTTGAGATCCTGGGACAGGACACCTGGGAATGGTACAAAGCCGCACCAGGGAGTTTAGACTGGACATGGGGAAGCATTTCTTTACCAAGAGCATGGTCAAACACTGGAACTGGCCTCCTGGAGAGGTGGTCGATGCCCCAAGCCTGTCAGCGTTAAGAGGCATTTGGACAATGCCCTTAATAATTTGCTTTAACTTTTGGTCGTCCCTGAATTGGTCAGCACCAGATGATCGTTGTAGGTCTCTTCCAACTTTTTTCTATTTTTTATTATCTATTCTATTCTATTCTATTCTATTCTATTCTATTCTATTCTATTCTATTCTATTCCATTCCATTCCATTCCATTCCATTCCATTCCAACATTTCTCTTACCAGCCCCTGGCTGTGTGCTACAAGCCGTGCTCCAGCCAGCCCTCAGAGAGCACACAGCAGAGGCAGGCTGCCAGCTCTGCCTTTTGGGGACTCATTCTTTATGGTTTTAAAACAGAGGGAGAGTGGGCAAAAGAGAAATTGTGGTTCTCATGGTGGCTCTCGCATCTGAAAAAAACTGTTTGTGTAGGTTGAACGTGTCCTTTAGAGCAGTACCACCCTTCTGTTACCTGACTATTTGTTGGTCATTTCAGGAATAACTTAATTTATTCGGATGGCCGGGGAGTTGCCCTTAGCAAAGACACGCACTGGCCAAGTGTGCCATCTGACCCTCGTGGGAGTGGAGGAATAGTCATCCCCCGTGTCCCAAGGGTCAGCATGGACTGAGCATGGTTTGGAGAGACGAGGCTTACAGAAAAGAGGGTTAGGAAGTGTTAAAGGCCTGAGAGAAGCCGCTAATCTCAGGAACAAGAGAGGTGGAGATCTCATCCAGTGCTCACACACAGGGCTCTCCTTTACGCATAAATCCTGTGGCCAGACCCCGTACTAGCCAGTCTGTCGTTGAAGCTGATGGATCCTCCAGCTGCGGATCCAGCTTGCCAACCCTTTCATTTTTATGCCATGGTCCCTGTTTGTCTTTTTATTCTGAGCACGTAATTTGCTGGCAGGACTGTGATCTGGTCTCTGTCCCATCGGAATGAATCCAGACCAGCACCAGCACCTCGACCCTGGGTAGGCAGCAAGCAGCCGAGCTCAGAGCATGTCCCCAGCAGGCAAGGACAGTAACACTCCTACTGCTTCCCTCAAACAGGGACAAGAGATTTGTCATGGACTACACTCTGGAGAGCAGCCAGCAAAAGGAGAAGCTTCTGAAAACCATCTACGCCCTCCAGCTGAAGTCCATCGCCACGCTCCAGACAGCCAGCCCGCTGCTGAGCCAGCAGCATGGCATGGGGATGGTGACGCAGCACCAAGTCCACCAGCTGGCCAACAAGGCCAAAAGCCTGTGTGGAGACCTGGACAACATTAAGAACCTCCTCCATTATCGCCAGGACGACCTGGTCCGGCAGATCCCCAACCCCACCGGCAGCCGCTATGGGGGGGTAAGTGGAATCCATTGCTCCCCAGATGGCTCCATCTACGTGACAGCCGAAAGCGCTCCCTGGGTCCACGTCCTCAGCAGCACGGGCCGAACGCTGCAGTCCCTGTCCTGCCGGCAAACAGGGAAGGAAAGCAACACTTTCCTGCCAGAAGATGTGACTGTGACCCGTGCGGGAATGGTGGCTGTCGCTGACATGATGAATGGAGCTGTCTGGGTCTTCAACCCTTACACCAGCCTCTCCAAAGGGGAATGGATAAAGATCAGAAAGGTTGGTTCCCCCAGGGGTATTGCAGTAGACTCCACGGGCAAGATCTTGGTGGCAGACTATGCACAAGGCCAAGTCCACAGCTTTGCTCTGGACCATACCTTCAAGACACTCAACATCCACTCAGTCCCCAACCTGCAGGGGCCTCGCTACATCAGTCCAGCGCCCAACGGAGGCTTTGTGGTAAGTGAGGAGTGTGGAGATGTCAAGGTCTTCACGAGCAGCCGTAAGCTCCTCTGGTCCCTCAGCAGCAAATACGGACACCAGTTTGGCAACCCAGCTGGGGTCTGCGTTGACGCGGAAGGCAGCATCATGGTGGCAGATGAGCAGCACCGCACGGTCCACTTGTTCCCAGAGCACGGGGCTCCCATCTGCCTGGTGTCCGCAGGGCTGCGGAGGCCCATCGGCATGGCTTGCTCCTCCCTCGGGCACCTCTTTGTGGCAGATGCAGGGGACAACTGCATCAAAGTCTTTAAGTACCGCGTGAGGCCCCCTTACAGCCCCACCAACCCTGGGGCACCATGTGGTGACCCCAACCCAACACCCAGGAGGGGAGTGGGGCTGGTTCCACTGCAGCCCCACTGAGCTGGGGATCTGCCGGTGGGCCATGAGCTCCACTGCCCCCAGAGCTGGGCATTGTCCCCATACTCGACTGCCTTACTGCCCTCCAGCTTCTCCAGCGGCAGAATCAAGGAGTAGACCAGCGGCAGAAGCAAGGAGTAGACCAGCGGCAGAAGCAAGAAGTAGACCAGCGGCAGAAGCAAGGAGTAGACCAGCTCTGAGTTTCTTGGACCCACCAGAGTAGCTAAAGGAGG
Organism: Syrrhaptes paradoxus; assembly: GCA_013400615.1. Lineage (NCBI taxonomy): Eukaryota > Metazoa > Chordata > Aves > Pterocliformes > Pteroclidae > Syrrhaptes > Syrrhaptes paradoxus. The sequence goes on along the minus strand of VZTO01014685.1, from coordinate 32,621 downwards.
ACCAAGGTACTCAGAGCTGGCCACACGTTGGTGCCTTGCCAAACTTGTTATCACCACGCCCTCAATTCATGTATGTTTATAAAGATAATACAATTATTCCCCGCACGCCGTTTTTATGTGGCTGTAGTTCCACCTTCTCGATGGCAGAGTGTGACCGGAGTGGTGAGGCCGGGCTGGAGCTGGCAGCCACGGTCTGCCTGGCACCCTGGCACCCTGGCACGCCTGGCAGCAGGCTCCAAGAAGCCGTACGAAGGTAACCCATCCTGCGCTGCATTCCTGACCTCTACAGGGAAGCAACAACCACTGCATGGAGTAAATCGCACATGGGCACCTAGAGTCGCTCAGGCCTGCCCGCGTCCTGGGCTGAGCCTGCCCTGCTGCCCGGTTCTCCTTGGAGAGGAGGGCTCGGGGAGCCGCTGCCGCTATCAGCGGAGGCCAGGGGACAGTGGCAGGGCGCGGTGGCCAAGGGAAGGGCGTTCTCCTCTCCCCGCTCCGGCCCCAGGCACAGGCAGGGTGCGGCACAATCCCCCACCTCTGCTCCAGACCCCAGTCCTGCCACCGCCTCTCACCCCAGAGAGCACCCTCTCCCCGCCTGGCCCTGAACAAGTGCAGGAGGTGATGAACCCCCCCGGACCCCCTCTCCCTGCAGGGCAGGGCACCCCGGGAGCGAGCCTGGAGCAGGGAGGGAGGCAGCAGGGTTGGCCAGAGCAGGGGGCCACCGGTCCCACCCCTCCCTTCGCCTGAGCTCCCAGAAAACCAACCTGTCCCCAGCGCATTTCCCATTCTGTGGCACCCACCAGCAAACCAAACCCCACCTGTCCTCTATCCCCGCTCCGCAGGGCCTGGGTGTCCCACCCCTGCACCCACCCGCCCCCTCAAGTTGCCCAGTGTCCCCAGAGCTCGCTGGCACCCGCATGGGGACAGGAGGGGGGCTCCTGGGCACCAGCATCCACACCCACGGACCTCCGCCATGCCAGGGGGGCTGCAGGGGCGGGGATGGGGACCCAGGCCTTGGGGATGGGGACAACGGGGTCCCCTGAGGAAAGGTGAGTCTCTGGCCTTTGGGGATGGGGACAACGGGGTCCCCTGAGGAAAGGGCAAGTCCCTGGCCTTTGGGGATGGGGACAACGGGGTCCCCTGAGGAAAGGGCAAGTCCCTGGCCTTTGGGGACGGGGACAACGGGGTCCCGTGAGGAAAGGCGAGTCCCTGGCCTTTGGGGATGGGGACAACGGGGTCCCATGAGGAAAGGCGAGTCCCTGGCCGGGCCCCAGGCCCGGTGATAGCACGCCTGAGGGCTGGGCGGGCTGGGGCTCCTTATCAGCCACCGCCGGCAGCCCCGCCGCTCGGGAAGGCGCTGGGCGAGCAGCGCTGCGGGTGAGCCGAGGCAGGGCCCCGCCGCGGCGGCTCCAGGCCCGCTCCAGGCTGCGGGGCGAGGCGGCCTTAGAAACCCGGGTAAGGGGCAGCGGGGGGGGGGCGGGGAGCCGGGGAGAGCGGCACCGGCAGCCCCGCAGCGCGGGCGGAACTCGGGAGCGCAGGTCGCGGTGCCGGCCGGGCCCGCTGCGGTGCACAGCCCGGCGCCAGCCG
>VZTO01014685.1:0-30917 GCA_013400615.1 Syrrhaptes paradoxus | reverse complement strand
CGGGGGGAGCGGGGCGCGCAGCCTCCCGGCCTGGGGACCTCCCCGGCCCCGCCTGCCCCCAGCGGCCCGGCCCCGCCGAGCCCCGGCCGGGGCTGTGAGCCCGGGACAGGCTGGGCTGGGGGTGGGGGAGGGTCCCGTGGGCGGTGTGGGGGCAGCCCGGGTTGGATCTGCCCGAGGCCTGAACGAGGTGTTGGGGAGGGAGCATCTCTTGGCCTACCCGTGCTCCAAGATCGCGTTTGAAAACGGCAAAACTGGACGAGCAGGAATGATGGAACCGTGNTAGCCCCCTGTCAGCCCTGGCAGGCTGGGGGGTTTCCAGGGGTTGAGCCCTGCCCCTGCTCTCCCGAACAGCCGTGGGGACGGTGCTTTCTGTATCTCCTGGCCTGGTGGCCCTAAACCCCATGGAAGGAGGTCGGGGTGCTCGGGTGTGGGTTTGCCAAGGGGTCGGCACCCCTTGGAGCAGCTGGCGGTGACGGGACAGCCTGCGTGGTGAGACCGGGGCCGTGTCCCGCCGTTCACCTTTGCTTTTCTGTCTAACATTCTGAAATTAATCAGTCCTGGGGTCCTTTCTTCATTTCTTGGTTGCGCTGATGCATTTCAGGCTTTGTCTGTTGTCAGTTTTGCTGTGCCCAGGATCATTGCGTTGGTGCTGTGTGGCCTCGCGGGGAGAAGCGGGGGCTCTCCAGCAGAAATGGGCACATCTGAGAGACTTTAGGCGTGTCATGAGCACAGGCTAAGCGTGTCGGTAGGATATTTCTGTTAAAATTAACAGCAGTGAAACAGTTGACTGCGATGATGTTTCAAATGTCAACTTTAGATTTCAGACAGGCTATTGAAATGAATAAAGAGTAGGATGCACGACCAGTCATGGATTGGGGAATACCGGCTCATGCCTCATTAACAGGCGTGGTTGATCGGCTGGTTTTCAATTATCGAGATATTTTGTACAGCCTGAAAATTGTATCTGAGTCTTCTCTGCCGTATCTGCAGCCGCCAAAGGACAGATGATGTGCCTAGTTATTATTTAACCTGAGCTATAGCCAGAGTAGTTAGCTGTGTAAAACTAAATTAATTTAAGAGGTTGGGGAAGAGGAAAAACTCACAAACTAGAGGAGAAAAGGATGAGAAGTGTTTCTCCTTCGTGAGAAGTTTTCCCAGATGACTGTGGCTATCTTGAAAAAAAAATAGCAGTGAAAAATAAATGTTTGAATCAAGAGTCAGTTGATAATTCTTCTCTGAAATGTCCTATGGATGGGCAGACCTCTAAGAAGGACAGCTGTGCGGGGACACTGGAAGTCTCTTGTAGTGATGCTCTCAAACAGCTGTGACATCTCTTGAGGAAAAAGGATAAAAAATTAACTTTTAAGATGTTATCTGTCCACTATTAGTGGTGGTGGCTTTGGTAATTAAAATAGAAATAATGAAAAAAAAAACTCAAGTACTTATTTTTGTCATTTTTCTCTGGGGTCTGTAAAGTATCAAGCTCAACTTCAGTTTTTCAGAGTATTCCGTTATTGGTAAACTTCACTTGTAAGGTTTTGGTACTGCAGTATAGCTAGAATGGTGTGAATCTAGCTAAATTTGTATTATTTTAAATCATTTCTGAGCATATGCGTGTATGGACATTCCTGCCATGTTCGATCTGTTATTTTGCCTTTCAGAGCCCCTGTATTTATATCATTTATTTCCTTTTTCCTGGGAATATGTCTGTGGGTCTTAGGGGAAAAAGAACAAAAATCATTTTTCAAACCTAAAGCTAAATCGTGAAGCAAATCTCATCTCACCCGATAATGTCTCTTTAACAATCTGGGTTAGGCAAGGAGGTGGGAGAGGCGGTGAAGGGAAGACTGTTTTGGCCGGTATCCTTGGACAAGCTGCAGTCTTTCTAAAAGAAAAGCAAAATGTAGAGGACAGGTTTTAATTCAAACTTTTTTAAGGACCGGTCTGATTAATTGCGTCTGTTACTGATTTTCACCGAAGTTTCCTATGTGTGTCAGGAAGAACTCTTTCAGACAGGATGTGTGTCCTTTGATGTCTTTGTGATCTTCTACAAAAAAACACCAAAAATGCCTGAGTCTTAGCTATTGGCATAGAAGTGAAAAGCAAGCTTGGGTGCCTTGGTTTTCAGTTCGATTGAGTCTAATAGTCATTATGCTTCGGTGAAAGATGGCGTTTTTCCCTTGCACTGTACATCTTTGGTCTTCCCCATGCCTGGTGTCCTGCACCCTTACGGTCTCAGGGTGTCACCTCCGCTGTTTTTCTCCCCTTCCTTTGATACATCTTTCTGCTTCCCTTCCCCTGCTGCTGGAGGCTTGCAATCCTTTAGCAAAACACACATTGTGTGAGGTTCCCCTGAAATCCTGCCTCCTCGCTGAGTCTGTGTCTCTGAGGTTATCCCTCTGGTCGCAGAGGGAGAGATGGCATCTCCCCGGGGGCTGGGGGGTCTGTGGGGCAGCGAGGGACGGTACTCGCTGCCCTCAGCACCCAGGAACGCTGCCAACAAAACCCCTCCCGAGCACCCTTGCACCCGTTTGAGGGCAAGTCTGGGGTGTGCTTTGGAGTTTTGCAGTAAAAGGGAAAACTCAGTCCTAGGGGAAAAAAAATATTGTTCCTTGCAAATGCAGCGACTGTGATGCTTTTCCCATCAGAGGAGCGAGCTGAGCGCCAAGGAAACTTCACCTTGGTGCCTCGAGGGGCTGACAGCTCATCCGTGAGCGGAGATCTACTGCTGTGCTTGGCAGGGCTGCGGGGCTGGGAGGAGGTTCAGCACTCGCCTTTGCTGCTTCCCCATCGCCTCCTCCGTGCCATCACAGATTGCCAGGTGCCGGAATTTACTAGATCAATTCTCCTGTATTAAAAAGAGAGAAAAACAAACCCACCAGGGACCTCCATGTTGCGCATTCTCTCTCCATGTTATAATACGCTCCGTGTTCCTCTTTCCGACTGACTGGGTCCCTCGCAGAGGAGCCAGCCTCGGGGGCCTGTGGAGTTTTCACATCTCTAACAACGCACTGAAGGACGGGAAAGGACAACGGGCGCCGGATGCCTACTGTTCTGCGCCAGCGCCCTCCTTACTGCAATTATATTTCTGTTAGAAACCTCCACTTTATTTAAAGAGACATTGTCAACTGCCTCAGAGCTCCTTTGTCTACAAGTCTTACAAAGCCATGGAAGGTGTTTTCTTAATGGCATGAAGAAAAAGATTGTAGGTAAAGAGCACTGGTAAAGCAGAGATGCTTCTCCTTTTATAGGATCTCGTATCTCATGAATTAAAACTACTGCGTAAACTTCAATGAGTTCATTGCTATAGTCCCTTTTGACAAAATTATCGTCTCTGTTTCCAGATGAGGGGAGCGAGACAAGAGGAGATGAGAGATCTGACCAAGGTTGTTCAGCGAGTTTGTTGCTGAGCACAGCTCGGGTTTCCTAGATGATAAGGGAGGCTTGGAAATTATCTGGTTTCATGGCATAAACCAACATTGACTGTCGGTAAGAGAAGGAAATACTCCCCAGAGGTATCACGGTGTGCTGCTGCCCAGTCCCTTCTCTAGGAAGGGCTCAGGTACCTCCAGTGTTGGATCCAGGATCCGAGGCTGGATGGATTCTGGTCTTGGCTGGTCCGATGGGCTGTGTCTATCAGTGTGCCATCACGAGAGACTGCTCCAGGACTCAGAGCAGGGCTTTGCTGAGAAACTCCAGGCTCGCCACCCCTCTCTTCAAAGACTGCGGGTTATCAGGAACCTCCTAAATACTCCTCTGAGGTGTGTGTATCTGTTTGCTGTCACTAATGTCATTATGCCAGTGGTTGGACTTGATGTTTTCAGACTTGATTGGGTCCCCTCACCAGTGCCTGGGTCAGCTCAAATTTTCCTTGCATTTAATCACCATTCTCAAGTTTTTTTCTCTGTTTATTGGCAGGTGTACTGTTCTTCCAGACTCACTGCCATGGTACTTAAGGTCTTCTTTCCGTCATGCTGCTCCTCAGCAGAAAGTGGCATTTTAATCGGCCGCTGGATCTCAGAACAGAACTCTGCCGTTATCCTTGCCGTGGTTCATTTCCCCTTTATTCCTGCCCAGGTGAAGCAGTATCTCAGTGAAGTGCAGCAAGTGACTAAAGTCAATGTTTCTGTGCTCGGCTCCTGGAGCAACAGCAAACAGGAGAAAGAAGAGAGTCTGAGTAAGTTCTTGGAAGACCTGGGGACAATATTCGCCCATGAGCCATGGATTCAGATAAGCAAAGAGGGAGACAGCAAATTCTGGAACTGTTCCACCCTTCAGAAGCACTCGAACAACCCCAAAGAGGAGGAAATAATCTTGGTGTACTATGACCAGCGCAAAGTCATGCTTTCCCATCTGCATCCCCCTCTGGACACAGCCCCCTCCACCGACCACACTTCAGATGACGCTTCAAAGCTCTCGGCCGTCTTTGACACCGTTGCGAGGAGTAAGGTGCTGTTCATGACGGACAGGTACGACGATGGACCCATCAAGCTCACCCACTGGCAGTCGGACGGCGTTGAGGCCAGTATCATCGTGGAGCTGCTGAAGCAGGCGGCTGTGCCCGCGTGCATGCTGCTGACGTTCCTGCTGTCACTGATTGCTGGGGTCTGCAGGAGCAGGTGAGTGATGTGACACCGACCAGCTGGTCTTCTGTGTGGAAATGTGGTTCATGGTTAGGCATCTGCCCCTCTGCATGTTTAGTGATTCTGCTCCTCTAGTCTGCTCTGGTGAGACCCCCCTGGGATGCTGCCCCCAGCTCTGGGGTCCTCAGCACAGGACAGACACGGAGCTGCTGGAGTGGGGCCAGAGGAGCCACAGAGATGGTCCAAGGCTGGAGCAGCTCCCGTGCGAGGACAGGCTGAGAGAGTTGGGGGTGTGCAGCCTGGAGAAGAGAAGGCTCCAGGGAGACCTTCCAGCACCTTCCAGTGCTGAAAGGGGGCTACAGGAGAGATGGGGGGGCTCTGGATCAGGGGGTGCAGGGACAGGATGAGGCTTTGGGCAACCTGGGCTGGTGGGAGGTGTCCCTACCCATGGCAGGGGGTGGCACTGGGTGGGCTTTAAGGTCCCTTCCAGCCCAAACCATTCTGGGATTCCATGATCTGCAGGGTTGCTGCTCAGCTGCAGTAAGACATAGTTGATACAAAGTCATTTCTTTCATCAGTAGCAGTCACATCATATCTCCTGGTACTGCCTGTGGTTTTATGGACCTGATGTGCCTCTTGGGTGTCTGCTTTTCTGCTCTCTGAGATCTCCGGTGTCTAAAAGGGCCATTAGATGGTACAGCAGGTGACACAACAGGTATGGGCTGTGGAGCAGGGCTCGAGCTGGGAGGTGAACATGCCCCCTGTGGAGCTTCTCAGAGGAGAGGTCCTTGCCAGGTGGTCCCAGCCGCAGTGCAGCCCCTCTTACGCACTAGAACCCCAGGGGCACAGTCCAGCAGGCTGTGGTCAGGCTGAGGGACCTTATGTGACCTCAGGGACAGGACACAGAGCTGTGATGCCAAAGTGGGGTCACAGGTGAACTAACTGATAGTCTCAGTTGTGAGAAGGGTGGAGGGAGGGGTTGCTGCTTGTGCCAGTCCCACCACAGCCACAAACCAGCCCAGTACAGAACAGTGGTGTGTCAGGTCCCACGGGCAACAGCAGGCAGAGACGCTCCTGGATAAACCTGCTGTTGGAAACAGGCTGCTGCAGAGCCGCTGGTAGCGTTTGGGGAGTTCTGGAAAACACGGCGCTAAAGGCTTCCTCAGACGTGGTGACGAGGAATGCTGGGCTGCAGGAATCCTGGGTGAATCCCATTGCACAACGGTGAAACTGCATAGGATGCTGCAAATTTAATGCACGGCAAGTGCTCGCACTGAAAAGGAGCTCTGAGCTCTGAGCAGATTTGAAGGGGAGAAGCTTCTGCNTGGGCTGCAGGAATCCTGGGTGAAATCCCATTGCACAACGGTGAAACTGCATAGGATGCTGCAAATTTAATGCACGGCAAGTGCTCGCACTGAAAAGGAGCTCTGTGCAGATTTGAAGGGGAGAGGCTTCTGTGTGTAAGGCTTGATAACACGTCTGGTCAGCCTGCCTGGAGAGGGGAGGGGAGCTCAGGTTCCCAGCTGCAAGGGGACACTTTGATTGATGAAATTTGGATAACAGCTACTAATGTATTTATGGATAAATCTTCTCAAGTGCAGCCTAAGGCTATAGGGAATGGAGTCTTTTAACGTTTCCAGTTGTATGATACTGTCATAAAAAGTTACAGTGGAAACTCTGTGTATGCAAAGATTTTCTGAACAGTTGGGTTACGCATTTTGGTACACAAAGGGAAAACTGTCCGGTTTTGGACGACTCTATTGGAAGAGATTTAGGGTCAAACCCAAACCTGATACAGTCAGGGACCCCTGGTTCCTGGGACTGCTCTGTAGACACTGACTATGGTTAATGGTGGTTAACGGTAACTAAGTTAATGGTTGTTAAAGGTAACTAAATCATGACTTTGTGGTTGGGTAGAAGATGGGCAGTCAGCTCTGAAGGTCCTTTTCTGGCTGTCCAGGGACTGTGTGTGACTACCAACAAACAGGATGATCCTTTTCTGGGGGGTGCTTGGTCTCAAGGTCAGACCTGTCCACCTTGATCAGTGCTGGGACTCAGACCAGGCTGAGAGTCGGGTTAAGCCCAAGCCTCGCAGGTCTCTGGGAAGCCACAGCTGAAGCATAACTTGGGAGCTCCAGCTGAGTCTGGCAGGTTGGGCGCAGGTAGATGCTACCCAGCTTATCAGCAGCTATTCTGATTTCAGCTTTTCCTAAGCCCAGCACGGACATTTCGAGGCAGAGCAGCAGCCGGGCTGGCAGCCAGCTGTACCTACCAGCAGGCAGAACGCGAGGCTTGCTGTGCACAAACCTAGGCTGAGCTTGGTCCTAACCTTGAGAGGTCGATACACATTTCTTTCTGCTTTGTTTTATTTACCCATTGTATCAACATGACATTTACTTATCTTGCAGGTGTTTTAAAACATCAGTCCTGGAGAACAGAGGTTAGCACCTGGCTTTATGACAAACCTCCTGTCTGACCTTCTTAGTCACTTGATGTAGTTTTCAATTTACCCCGTGATGTGTGGTACAAACTCCTTTGTGCCAACACACACAAGGCAGGGAGGGTTCAATGATATTATGTGAAGGTGTCCTTCCAGTCCCCTCCTCCCTGTGCTGGGACAGGACAGCCCATAAAACAGGATCTATCGGGGTTTTGCTGCTTCTGGTTACCGGACTTCTTTCTTTCCCAGCTTTTAGTGATGGGAAGGGATGCTCAGCTTTGGAAAGCTGAAGAAAGAGATCAGGGATGTCCTCTCTGGCTGCGGAGGCTTGGGGTTTTTTGGACATGCCGCCGTTGTGTGTTTGTGCTGGGGAGGCAGGGCAGCAGCATTAGACACCTCAGAAAGTGAGCCCTGACATCCGTCCAGGCTGGTGAAGTGCTCTCAGCTCCCGGACATCTCAGATTCAGGCATTTCTTCAGCACCACCTTGTGCTGAGGGGGGGCCATTGCAATGCTCTCCGCAGAGGGACTTGGTGCGGGATTTCCCTTACTGCTGAAGGTCTCCAGTGTGCTGTTGGGGACAGCAGGATGATTTAGTATTGAGGCAATAAACTGTGTGCTCCTTTTAAAAAAAAAAAAGTACACTTATAGACACCGTGACCCCTGATTCCTCATCCAGAAGGGAGGCACTGTTCCTGCAGCGGAGCAAAAGGACAGCCGGAGGGTCTGGTTAACGGAGCTGTAACAATTGGGTGTGATCCTGATTTGGAAAGATTGCTTTCCATCCAATATCTGGAAAAATCCACTCTTGCTTTTGGAAAAACTTGGATTGGAAAATCATGACTTATTCATGCAGGCTATGTTAATTTATTGCTAAAATTCCTTATATTTGGAAATACTCCAAAGATCTCCTGCTGCTTAAATAATGCAGTGACACAACATCACTGGTTTTGGTTTGGGTGGGTTTTTTTTTTAATTTGGTTGGTTTTCCATTGCGCTTCTGAAAATCATTCCACAGACTGCGTGGTAAACAAGTGGGAGCATTTATGGCAAGGCATAGTAGGTATGCATAGGGGTAGGAGACCACGCAAGAAATATTTTTGTCTCTCTCCGTCAGTGCTCTTAGAGATGGGAGTTTCCGTTGCACATCTTGCAACCATTATATTGAGTTTTTTACAGTGTGTTTGTTTTGATTTAAGCAAGTATGTATGTATTTACTTTCCAAAGAAAGTATGTAAGGGGAATAGAGGTGGTCCTCTTGATGTTAAGTGAAAAGAAAAGAGAATCAGTCGTAGCATGGACAAGCACAGACCTCTGCTGGGTCTTTTGGGCCCATCCTGTTCAGTCAAGATGATGAGTTTACCCATCGGTGCACATGTTGGGGGTCTCCTGGAGATGAGGCTGCTTTGGAAATCATTCTCGCTTGTGCAAGATGTTCCTCGGGCAGAAGAGAGCAGCAGCCTGTCCTTTGGTGTGGGAGACAGGGGGTGTCTGGTCGGTGGGTGACCCCCAAACTGGCTGCCCTGGGTTTGGGGAGTGGATGGTGGGAGACACGCGCTGTGGGAGAGGAGGGGGGGATGGCCAGCCTGGGGAGTGCTCAGCACAGAGCCCTGGAGCTGCTGCTTTCTGCTTGAACTGAGATGGTCTGGCAGCTGGTGGCTTGACCGGTAATTTTTCACCTTCAGTCGTCTGTACATAACCACATGGACAGAGCATTTCTCCCTCCCCCTTCTGTGCATTTCACCTGCAATCTCTGCTCTCGCAAAGGTTTGCCAGACCGGAATTTGTAACCACTGGGCTAGGATCTAATTGGAAGAGAAAACTCATCTGCACTGGTGCCTCGGTGAATCTGTGAACCCAGGTGTTGGAGATCAGTGGCCAGTGCGGTCGCCCACCGTGTCTCCCCCCCCACCCCACGCTCTTTCCTCCGCCGCTGCAGATATCACCTCCTGACACGTCAGCTGAAGAACAGCGCGTTCATTTGTCTCCAAGGTGGGAGGCTGTAACGAAGAGCTGAGTAACTCGGCGGCCTCAAATTAAGAAGAATGATTCACAGCACACTGCATGTGCTTCAGAACCAAGGGATCTGAAATGTGGATGGGCAGGGGAAGGGGGGCTTCAGCCCTCTGGTTTTAAGCTGACAAACCTTGCACGAAGGATGCCTGAAAGGGCTCAGGAGGATGGGGGGAGGAAGGAGATAGCAACCACAGTGAACCCAGCGAGCCATACCTTTGTGATTTGTGTAAAATGTCCAAAGAGCAGCCGGAGCCCCAGTCTGCCCATCCTGCGTTTGATCCTGGCCAGTCCTGATGGCACGCTGCTGCAGGACGGCAGGCTGAGGTCCTCCAGATGAAACCTGGGGGAGGCATGCACGCTTCGCAGGGACATCTCCAGGCTGTGCTCACTAATGATCCGAACAGCTGGGCAATTTCAAAAGTGAAGCAGGATACCAGGAATAATTTCAGCGTTTGGAAAGAATGTAAACTGAAGGAACATGCCAGAGCGGTAAGAGTAGGTGAAGGAATAGAACATAGATTCCTAGACCCTTAATAAGAAACAGCAAAATGCTGTGAAAATAGTGAACCAACCATTGTGTAGAGGAAAGAAGTGATCCAAATTATGTCCACATCAGAATTTATTCAATAAACACGGTGCTTTGTGCTGTTGTACCACTGCTGATTGTTCTTAGACCAGCCTGCATCCAGGGGGATCATTTTAGACGACACAAATCCCCATCATTCCTTTCTGCATAGGTTGTGTGGTAATAAAAGGAACTCCCAAAAATAATTGAGCATCATTTAGTACTTTTCTTCTGAGTCATAAAAATAGAACCATGTGAATATTTCCTCCCCTACAAGCCTAATGTGGATGTTAGCTTTGAAAACTACTTAAATGCTAAATGTCGTGTTGCCCTTGGCAAGGCAGTGGAGAGAAGACAGAAATGAAGACCCTGAGAAAGAAATTTGGAAGTAATGAAGAGAAAAAGAAGAAAAGGATCGAGTGGAAGAAAAAAGAGGGAGAAAGGGACAGAAACTGTGCTCATGGTAGATAGAGCCTTGTGGTATTGGGATTTGTGAAGTGGTTGCTCCATGTTGTGTTGCTGTGGTGTGCACACAGCTGCCTTGACTCCGGTCTCCTGGAGACTCGGAGCTGCGTGCGGTCCCAGTGGGGTATCCCAAAGCACAGGGTGGGATCAGGATTGTGTTCTGGCTTCCTTGCAAGAGCGAGGCACTTGGTTTTACAGAATGGAAATGGGAGGTTGGGTTGTCACCTTTAGATGTCTTGACCTGGAAAAGCTGCCTTAATTCTGTTAACCTTGAAGAGAGTAGCTAACATCTCATATTCTTTAATGGTCGTATGTTGACTGTCTCTGGTTGCACAACCTTAACTTTACACTGAATGTTTTGCCTGGAGTTTGTTCGCTGTGCATCCTGCTCGATGGCAGAGGAGAAAGGGAACGTTCCCACGGTGTTTCCGCAGGGTGCTGAAGGTCTGGCCTTTGTCTTTCTTATGGAGCAAACTCTCAACTTGTGAGCAGCTGGGACATCGCCTGCAGCACCTCCAGCTCATCAGCAGCAACAAGAAGGCTCAGACCCAGGCTCAGCTAATGAGGTACGGCGTACACATAACCTCATGTGTCTCTTTGCTCTAGCCCTGTCTCCTCGGGGGAACCCAAACCGTGGATCCTGTGCCTGCACAGTGCCACGGGGTCCTCACTGCACCGTGTCACGTTGCCTTGCTCGCTCTAGTCCCTGCCAGTTTGCAGATCTTTACTCTGCACTCTGTTTGTATTAATTATGCCTTTTGCCTGATTTAGGCCTTTTTCCCTAGCCTGGGAAAGGCACCCATGTGTGCAGTGCTTTGCTGTCACTGCTCCCACAAGGTTGCTGCTTTCACGGATGCTGCTGTTAACCAAAAACTTCAATCAGGGTTCAGTGGCACTTTCCAGAAGAGCAGAACAGTTTAAATACTTCCCTTTTCCCCCACTCTTTTGGGGGAATCTTTCTTGGGGTGACTGCAGACCAGAGACTCCGAGAGCAGTAACAAAGTCAGCGTAACAGAGAAAGCAAACGCGCAGCACGGTGAGTGGAAGAGGGAGAGGCAGAGATCTGAGACAGATATTGAATGCCCCATGGCCATTACACAGCGAGGCTTGTTCCCTGCACTAACAGACTCCCAGGGAACACTTAAAATAGATTAGCAGATTCGAAGGCCAAAAGTAACTGTGATTGTTTAATCTGATTTCCCAAATAACTCGCGTCATGGAATTTCATTCAGAAACTCCAGCAGTGAGGGGGCTGTTCAGCAGCCCTTCTGGGTACATCTGTGTACCCAGAAACACTATTTTTATGTTAACTAGTGGTTGAGCTAAAGCGTACCTCCTGGAAAGCCAGCTGATCTCAGCGTGGAAGCTCCAGGTGCTGGTGTCCTTAGTGCTGGTAATTCCCCCCCAATTTGTCTGACATTCCTCGTTGTAGCTCCAATCCCACCCTTCACCCCCCTTACTCAGAAGGGGTTTGTGGTGTGGCAGGCTCCGAGTGGCTCCGTGTTTGCCCCCAGAAGTAGCAGCAAAAGATGTCTACACCATGGCCCTTCAGTAAATTGTCTTGGTGTGCCCGGGACATTAAAGATGCTCTGTAAGTGAAGCCGACAATTGTCACTGAAACATTAAACGCCGTCCTTCCCTTTGCTCTAACACTGTTTCTTTTCATCCTGCATGCAGGAAAGCCAACATCTTTGTCTCTCTGCTGATCGATGTGGCTCTGGGGATACTGCTGATGTCCTGGCTGTACAGAAAGAACCGAATTGGGCACCTGGCTGATGCTCTCATCCCCGTGGCTGATGTAAGTCTGGCCGGAGCCGTTCCTCTTTCACCTGCTGTAGGTACCAAGCAGCTCTCGATGCCTGGGGTAGCTGTAAGGAGGCAATGGCTAACGCACTGGGATTTCAGAGAGTCCTGTCTGAATCCTTGCAAATTAGATCTCCTGAAGAACAGTGAAATCTTCAAACCAAGCCTGCTGGGGCTGCTCAGAACGAACACAGCTCTGCTTTGCGTGTGCAGTGAATGGTAATTAGATGTTTACCGGAGGGCTGCTCCAGCTCCTAAAGTAACAATTATGGCTTGGGCAGAGCTCTGCAGCTGCAGGTTGAGTGGTTATCAAGCCAGAACACTTTATTCTGGAGTCGACAGGAAGTGTCCTCAAGTTGTTGCTATACGGGGTGTTTAGGGGGAAAAAAAAGCAGCAACCTGAGCTGGATCTGATAAACTGCTGAAAAGTCAAACTTGATAGGCAATGCAGTTGTGCTTGTGAAAAGGAATTTCGTGGGGAAATCCAAAGGTGTTCACTAGTCAGGATATAAACACCTGAAATCCTGTGTAAGAGCTCCGGCGTACAGATAGTAAACCAGGAGAACTTGCTGTGTCCTGTGGTTTTCTCAAACATCCTCCTGCCCGCTAAGATCCCTTGGCATCAGCATAAATTAATGAAGAGCAAGTACGACGAACACTATCATGCTTTTCTGGTGGTTTGTTTTCGGTGCAGTGCTCCAGTCTATCTGTTTAGTGGCAGTGAGGAACACACAGTGTACTGCAGAGGCTGGAGGCCAGACCACTGCTCCAAAGCTAGCTCCGGTTTAAGGGCTTCTCTGCCGTGGGCGTACGTGTGCAGCCACGCTGAGCACTGCCACGCAGCTGCACAGCCGGATCCTTTCTCTGCCCGCTTTCCTTCCATTTCTGGAAGAGAAGGTGGATCTTTCCATTGGTTTCTTTCTAGCAGCTGGGGAACATCCTCTCTTTACTCTTTCTCCAGCTTCTTGGTTGGGAGGAATTTTATTCTGATACAAGAATTCCAGCAGCGATTAATTTTTTCCTACTTATCCTGTCTTTCTTGGGAAGAGCTCATGTTTCCCTTGATGATGGTCTGCTTGGTCCATGTCTAAGTGTTACAAGCTGTACGTCTCTGACCATTGTTATATGTGCTGTGCTTTCANAATTCCAGCAGCGATTAATTTTTTCCTACTTATCCTGTCTTTCTTGGGAAGAGCTCATGTTTCCCTTGATGATGGTCTGCTTGGTCCATGTCTAACCTTTTAAGTGTTACAAGCCATACGTCTCTGACCATTCTTATATGTGCTGTGCTTTCGGAAAGTGTTTCCAGCATAGCTGTGGATCATTATCACTGCTATTCTTGTTGTCTTTCATAGTCAAACTTTTCAGGATTTCATGTTCTAAGGATTGCTGCAGACACTGTTTGGCAGCAGTGGTGGGGTAGAAGGGACCACAACACTTGTATTTGAGCTATACACTGAAAATATTTTTCTAAGTCTTATTGCTAAGTCTTTTCCCTTACAGATATTTCAGCCAGAGAAGTTTAAGTTCTCTAGAGTTCTCCTTGCAGGATTACTGTAAGCATCCATCTCTCAGAAATCTGATTTCTTAACAAGTCCGCAAGGAAGCGGCTCTTGGCTGCGTTCCTGTTTGCGCAGGTGGTTCCAGGAGGGGTTCCATCTGCGCGGTGTCTTTGGCAGATGGATGCTCTCCGTGCTCAAGGTGTGTCCGATCCCAGCACCTGTCCTGGATGGGCTTGCTGGTGAGAGTTGCTCGTTCGTTCCTCTTTCAGTAATTTAGCTCTCTGTCACTCAACTTACCCAGCACACTGGCAGTTATTTTCACAGTGTCACCTATGTGTGAGGACTTCATTGCCTCGGTGTCACCAAGAGCTGTTTCCTCCTTGCCTGGGTGGCCTCGTGGTCCGTCAGTGCCTTTCTTCTCTGCNGCAGTTATTTTCACAGTGTCACCTGTGTGTGAGGACTTCATTTCCTTGGTGTCACCAAGAGTTGTTTACTCACTTTCCTGGAAGTGCAGACTCCTCCTTGCCTGGGTGGCCTTGTGGTCTGTCAGTGCCTTTCTTTTCCAGTTCTCCAAGATTGTCAGTTCAGGCCACTCACAGCTCTTCTTACTTCCCAGCCTTACTTTCTTCTTTCAAGCATATTAGACTGTGGACATAAAATCATTTGGAGTCCTTTTACTGCCTTCGATGGGCATTGATTTATACGCATTATGTGCAGGCCTTAAAAAACCGCAGATCTGCGTGATCCCAAAATATCCCAGTGACTTCAGCGTGTGGTGTGCAAGCCAGCACCACTTCTTTTCCAGTATGACAGCAAAATTTCCCCGTAGCCATTCAGCAGTAGGTTTCCTCTGTGCTGCTGAGTGTCCATCTGGTACGCATTATTCCCATCACTTGGGCTTTCTCAAGCGCTTGTGTGTTGCCAAGTTCACTAACGCAGACTTTCCCATGTGGAGAATGAGTTAGTGCTCCTTCCCTAATGTTCCTTGCAATTCTGCTTTTGGAACGTGCCCCAGATCGGATGATGGTATTGACCTTACATCTCTGTATCTGTTAGTAAACAGAACATTTTATGTATATTTTAATAAGATTATTACATGTTATAAGGTTATATACATAATTATTGATTTGATTTATTTTAATATTGACAAACTAACCTTATATAACACATAACCTTATTGGTTTGATTGATTGATTTTCATATTGACAACATCGCAGCTCTGTAGGGACGGGATACACTGCTCGTTTTTTTCCCCAGCAAACACCTCTCTGGAAGGAAGCAGATGCAGGTGGGTTATTTTAGCTCTCAACAACTACCAGGGTCACAAGCTCAGCCTGCCGACGCGAGGATCAAGCCGTGTTCCCTGGCCATCATCCGTCATCCCCTGATATAATGGTTCTCGAATCAGCACTTAGGTAGCGGTTGTTGATGATGCACAAGACATCCCTGGCTGCAGCTCCCACTTTCCCAGCTTGATGGGCTGCACTGTGCTGGCTGAAATAACGAGTTGCTTTTGTCAGTAAATGAGGCAGATGTGATTCAGAGATACCTAGGGAGTAACCGGTGGGTAGCTGTATGCAGTATGAAGGGCTGAGTTTTTGGAACAGGCTTTCAAGTCCAAGAATGGAAAATGTGAATAATCTTCTCTCTGTAGGTGCCCTCACAACTCCTACCCTCCTCCTTCCTCTCGCTCCCACCAGGCTTCCCAATGGTTGTCCTTGGTTTTGCCTTCTGCAAAACAGCCTTCTTTCAAAAATACCCGATTCAAAGAGCTACATTTGTCTCTTTTAAAAAGAAGATCTGCTTATAAACCATCTTCTTTTTTTTTTTCTCCTTCACTTCTTTCATCCTTGCTGATGTCTCTTTTTCTTAAGCTGTAATCTCTTTGGAACAGTGAAGCGTTTATCAGAGATCCTGCCTCCAAAAGTGTTACTGGGGCTTAGAGATAACTGGATGTAAGTTCTTATTCAGTCATGTTCTGCTAATCCATAAACAAAGCAAACAGCGAGGATGATTCCTGGAAAATATTCTTAGGTGTTCATCTCCAAACCAGTATCACTGAGAGCCCCAAACGCCGGCAGCAGCCACAGGGCGAATGTGTCGGGTAGGGAGTGCTTTGCTCTGCCTTGTGCTGGATGCTCTGCTCGGGAGCTTGCCTGGTGCTTCCCCGTGCCCACCTGCAGCATCCTTCTCCATCAAAGTCACATCACCATTGCACCACCTGCATATGGAGAGTAGAAAGAAGAGCATGACAGGAAAGAAATATTTCCACAGTGCTCTCATCGGAACCATGTTAGCTTTAGACTCCACTCTGGTAATGTCCCTACAGCCCTTTGTGAACCATTTCCATGTGAGTCACTGCGTCTGATTTATAAATACCGGCCACATTCGGTATTCATGACTGCAACAGGAGATCGTACTCCTTGTCACCTTTTCTGATTCTGCTTGCTATTGATCAGTCCTAAAATATCTGGCTGGAAAACATCCTGCGAGGTTGTGCTTTAGGAGTATGTTTGTAAATCCCTCGCCCAGCTAAATACCAGCAAGGTAGGACACCTTCCCAGAGCTACGTGCCCTCCCAGAATTTAGTAGCACCTCTGGGACTGGCAGGCTCCAGGAGCATTCAGTGCTGAAGTACAGCCCTGCTGATGGACTGCTTTCAAGCATTTAAATATTTCATTACAATCCCCAAATGCTTTTTCGAAGTTACCAATCCAACACTTTAAATATTAAAAGCAGTCTATTTATAAAGTAGCTAGCACTTCTCAGCCACAGAGGTAAGATCCATGGGTTCACATCAGTTCTGACTCACAGGGAGATGTTTTAAGGGACCTTGAGACAGAGGGAAAATGAATGAAATAAAAAGTTGTTGAAGATGGAGCTCTTAATTTTGCCGCTACACTAAAAGTAGATGTTGACAAACTCATTTTGCAAGGCTCCTGTTGGTTAATAAATAAAACAGAATCATTCTTTGGAAATTATTTGCCCTTGGGGAAATTATCCATGTGACTGATGGGGAAAGCGGGCTACAGTGCACCAGCTCCAGGCAGCACGTGTTGATTCTTCGGTGCGTGCACCATTTGCAGTGCAGTTCGCATCCATGGGCTTGGCTGTAAGTGGGGTTTTCAGAGGTGGGAGCTGTTGCTCACAAGCTCTGTTCATGCAGGACAACGTGAGAGGTCCCTTCTTCCAGGTACGTTCCCCACCTGTTTGCTGGAGGTTCCCGCTCTCCGCTACCTCCGTTCACAGCCTGGTGAATGGATTTCACCCGTGGTTTCATCTGCAAACTGCCGAGGAGCAGAGCCACCCCGTCCCCTGCCCTGCCCACTGCAGGGAGACCTCTGGCAGAGCAGTGAGGTGGAGAGGGAAAATCAGTAAAGAACATTAAATCGCCAGAAATTGTCAAAGTCCTCCGTGATTTGGGGACGATCAGGCTTGGTTCTCAGGGACTCAGAGGGCTTCTTTGCTTACTGGGGTGCCATGGGTACCTCTGGGAAGTCTGCAGGAGAGATGAGATAGTGTCAGACATGGTCAGTGGTATACACCATGGTTAATCCTGCCTAGTGCACCACGGAGTACCCAGAAATGTTGTTTATATATGAAGTATGTTTATATAATTGTTTTTCTGCCCTGCTGTAAACACATACAGGTTATTTTGTGGTAAAAAATTTTTTGCCCACGAGTGCCCAGCCATTGTACCCCTTTAAAACTCCTGACAGCCTCCCCCATAGTCAGATTGCTCTCTCAGTTCTGGTTTTTCAGTTGACTGTCCAACGACGGTTGTTTGTGCATCTATTTCAAGAGCTCTCATTACACCACGAAATCACACCGCGCAGGTCCACCAGAGATGGCCACAAACAAGCACCAGGTTTGTGTTCTCAGCCCCGGGACCGTTTCAGCAGTTCAGCTTCCCCTCTGCTGTTGTGCTTGGGTTCAGTCAGGAGTCAGTAAAGGTGCATTTCTGATTTAACTACTTGTCTGTAAAGTCATCATTTGGATTTTTGGTTTGAAGGGTGTGGTAGGAATACTTTGGGGGAGCATCATGTGGAGCACACTGGATCTGGTCAGTGCAGGGACAGGGTTTTATCTCCAGTGCCTTGCTTCCATGTGTTTGTAGCACGTAGCTGAAGAGCTCCAGGACCTGCTCCAGTGGCTAATGGGAGCACCAGCTGGACTGAAAATGAACCGAGCGCTGGATCAGGTGTTGGGCCGCTTCTTCCTTTACCACATCCATCTTTGGATTAGTAAGTGCAATTGTTTAACTTTTCAGCCTCCCTTTTCATCTCTTCCCTCCCGAGTGTTTAATGTTTGCCTAGAGGTGAATAATGAATCAAAATGCACTTCTGCAAGTACAGACCTGTCGGCGAGTCTTCCTGCTGTGGGAACTCAATTCAAAGTTGGATTCCCGCACAAGGAAGTCAGGCATATTAAATAAAGTGCTCGTACCGATGCTTTGCAGGAAGTGCAAGTCACGACGGAGCTCGCTGACTTGGTGCATTCGTGGTGAGCGTCCAAGGAAAGGCTTCAGGTCTCACGTAGGCTCTTGTAGTCTCTGCCATTAAGAGGACAGGGATGAGAAGCACACTCTGGGGATGCAGATGCCAACCCTGCCTTGTCACTGACTTCACCTTAGTGCAATTTTGTTATTTCAAGTCCCTCCTTGAAGTAACACGCCCTTGTTATCCTTGATAAGTGTCTTGGTGAGGAGTACAGTCATGATGGACGTGAACTCCTCGGTTGCTGTACTGATTGACTTTGCTCACCAATCGAGTATGGTCTCGTTTCTGTGACTTCGCTCCACTTTGGTGATGAAAAAGACTGTGTGCCTCCAGACTATTTTATTTTACAAAAGCCATATGGGATGGCTTATTTGGGAACAGGAAGAAAAGGGGAACGGTTTTGCAGTAAAGGTTGTTGTGTGCAGTTCAAAGTGTAATTAGGAATCTGGTCACACACCTAGAAAAGCAAATCACACGTGAAGCAAGGTGACTGCTCTGTTCAAGCTGAGCATGTCCCCCTCCTTCCTCGCAGAGCTGCCACACCAGACAGAAACCTAGGGGGAAAGAGAGTTTTTGTGGCCCTCCTAAGCAGAAGATGGCATCTGAAGGAGTTTTCCAGTTTTACTTCCATGTTTTCATTGCTCTGATTTCTGGAGCAATGTTCTGGGGCGGGGAGAATCAGTCTGTTGAGAGTGTCAGCAGGATGATGTCTTGGTCAAATCCTGACACTTTGCAATGTCTTCTAGGCTACATCCACCTGCTGTCCCCCTTCATTGAGATGATCCTCTGGTACGTCGGTCTGTCGGCGTGCCTGGGCCTGACCGTGGCTCTCTGCATCCTCTCCGACATCATCGCGCTTCTCACCTTCCACATCTACTGCTTCTATGTGTACGGAGCCAGGTGAGTCCATCTCCCTTGGTTGTGTCTTGGGTATGTTTGGGGAGAAGGACCACTGAACACTCGGGGCACGTGCTTAATTTGGGGAGCATTCAATCCTGGTGTAGTTCTCTTGAATTCACAGGTTAGCCACCAATTAATTCATGCATGTAGAAGTCATGGCCGCAGCAATACTAGCAACCAATTTTTCAGTTCTGCATTTAAATATTTATTATTGTGGCAGTGACCTGGAAAAATAAAACTACATGACAGGCAGAGGATGAGAAAGCAGTTCACCCCATCCCTTTGGCTCAGTGTTATAGTCCTCTCTCCACTTGCACCCTACCCAGTAGTTTTGAGGGGGACTGGAGGAGAGGAGGAAAGGGGAACCCTTGTACTTCTGGAGGACCCCCAAGCCCCTGCCTCTGCCCTGCCTCAGAGGCTCTTGTCTGTTGTGGAGTGCAGATGGCAGGTTTGGGGTTACAGCGTGGCTGTGACACCATCGTGGTGTCATTGTCTGGACCTGCTGGAGGGCCCCATGGCCTGAGACCCAGGCAGAGGCTTGGAGGGAGCGTATGGGGGTGCAGAGGGGGCACGTCCAGGGTTTGCACGGTTACTCTGCCCTGTTCCTGCCCTCCATGAGCACACGCTGCAGCAAGGCATCGTGCAGCCTGCTGGAGGATAGCTGCTCTTGCTGAGGAGATGAGAGACAAGGTAATAAAGACACTTTAGGCTTAAAGTACAGAATGGTCGTTGTTCCTCCCCAGGCTGTGAGCAGAGGGTGTTACATTGCAAGCAACAGAAGAAGTAGAACTTTAGTTACAGGTAGTTTAGAGAACGGTTAGGAATATTGAGATATGATTTATGAATCAGGTCTGTTGGGAGCATCGGGCTTATGTGCGAAATCAGTGGTGTCAGCAATGGGGAGTCTCCTCCCAACACCTCTAATTACTGACATTTCTGTTCTGGTCTGTAAGGAGTGGCCTGGCTCCTCCTAGTCATGCAGAAAGGGGAAACAGGGAAAGCATTTTCTCAGCTGGCTGTTTTTCCCTTGTGAGCTGCAGGAGCCAGCCTAGCCTCCTCGGATGTTCGTTAGAAGTATGAAGCAGGTATGTGTTGTCTTGTCGCTGGCACCAAACTGCCCCTGCTGTGCCGGGTGCCCCTATGGAGAGTTGGGAAGGGACAGCAGCCACCCACACCAACACAGCCACCACGACACCTTGCGTTCCTGCAGCTGGCGGAAGAATTGCTGATTCAGGTGCTGGTGAAGCCCGAGATCCCCTTCTGAAACAAACCACCCAGTGAAACGAGAGCAGGCATGTGTGTGCAGGCAGCCAGGGAACGTGGGGCAGCTGCTACAGCAGCAACACCCGCTTGGTGTCACATCAGGGGGAGCGTGTGGCCTTAGAGCCATGGGGCAGGTGTGTCCCAGAAACCTGGAGGAGTTGTCCTGGGCACCCTCCTGCACAGGGATTAGTGCACCGCGCTGGGGCTGCCAGTTTGACGGCTCCCTGCCAATTCCTTGAAGCAGTTGGTGTTCCTCAAACCAGATTCTTCTCTTGGATAAGACTCGCCTTTGCTTTCACAACACTGCCTTGAAATCTGAGCAGCCTCCATGCCTTAACTAGGCTGGTTAACCAGTCTGGCTTTTGTAGGGTGTGTTCTGCCCCCCAGACTGGCTTTGTCCTTCTTTACACATCCCTGTGTGCCGGACAGTGCTGCTCAGGGCTCTTTGTGCCTCTTCTCCATCCCAGGGGCTCTTTCTTCCTCTACGTTATTCCATAGGTGTCTCTATTTCCCACCCCTTATCACCCCGAGTGGAGGGAATTAGCTCCAAGTGTGGTAGCACCAAGTTGCAAAAGCCTAAGGAAAGGATGCGGTAGGGACCACCACCCATTTAGTTGATCTCTTCCCACCCTTAAGGATATTTGAAGCTGTGGGTTAGTAAGGAAGGTGCAGGGGCTCCTTTGCCTCTCTGCGCTGCGGAGGCAACGTTGAATTGCCTTGACTCCAAGGGTGAGGGGTAAGAGCTTGGCCACTGCCGCCACGGAAGGGGTGTGAAGCCAGGGGAAGGGGGCGGATTGAAACTGGAGAGACAGAGGTGAGCTGGGGGGAATGAGCTTGCTGCTTCCTTTGCTGCAGGGAAGGTGGTGGCATGGGGCTGGCCACTTCCCATATGCCAGCGTCGTCATCAGCAGGCGCAGAAATCAAGAGCCTGGCCGCTGCCCAGTGCATGGCATTGCCATTGCCCTCCGGTGGTCCAGAGCTCCCTTCACTAGCCTGGTTTGCCCGTGCCGGGGGCCAGCCCAAGTACAGTTGACTGAGCAATTAGTGTTTTATCTGCGTCATTCGCGGGCTGGTTTCTTTTGCTGCCCCCAGTTCTGCGGCGTCGGTAAGGGAGTGGGCGCGGGGGTGTGATGCTGACAGCTGGTTTGTGTTGAAGCTTGGGAGCTCGCAGCTCTGATGCACGGCATCTTCTCTTTGCTCAGGCTCTACTGCCTGAAGATTTACGGCCTGTCATCTCTCTGGCGCTTGTTCCGTGGGAAGAAGTGGAACGTCCTCCGGCAGCGGGTGGATTCCTGCTCCTATGACTTGGACCAGGTACTGCTGCAGCGCCCAGGGCTCGCTGCAGGATGCTGCCCGCAGGCAATGCAATCCTGTCCTGCTCTGGCTAATATTGAGACAGAAGCCACGGGAGGCTTTGTGGTGCCCAGAACAAGCGCTTCTTCTGCAGGTCTGCAACCAAATGCTCCGACTCTGCTGCTCTGCAGCATCCCTTCCCTTCCCTGCGCATTCAGGGGGCCTAATTCTGGCAGCTGCTGAGCACCTGCAAGCACCCTGGGGAACTGTGGTGGGTGCTGCGGGTGCTCGCAGCTCCTGGAGCACTGGTGCGGGTATGGAGGAGGGAGGTGGTTTAAAAAGTGGTGCCCAGCAGTGTTGCCACAGCAACGGAGATGCCGTGTTTCTATAAAAGCCCCCGTTTCATTCACGTTGCGCTGGAGCCTGGCCCACGCGTCCTCACTCCAGCAGCAGAGGCAGGTTTGTGCCAAACGCTGTAAGCTCTTTTTAATTTCTGAAATGCCAGGCAGAAGTTCAGCAGAGCCTGAACTGCTCCACACTGGCAGTTCCAAACATCACCAAAATAATATTTGGTAACTTCCAGTGCCCGTGCCTCTCTCTGTGTTGCAACAGATCACCTTGAGCTGCTTACACCACGGTGAAGGAGCTGTTTTTCTGTGATCTGTTTTCTGTTTTTCTTTGGTGATGGAAAAGTAAGAGCCTCCATGCCAGCAGCTTGCACCAGGGCTCAGTCCCCAGGTACTTTGAGGAGAGTTCAGGCTTCACCCTGCTGCTCAGGAGGGC
Source organism: Syrrhaptes paradoxus (assembly GCA_013400615.1). Classification (NCBI taxonomy): domain Eukaryota; kingdom Metazoa; phylum Chordata; class Aves; order Pterocliformes; family Pteroclidae; genus Syrrhaptes; species Syrrhaptes paradoxus. The sequence goes on along the minus strand of VZTO01014685.1, from coordinate 8,806 downwards.
AGGGGGAGTCGTGTCCTTGGCCTGGGTGGGAAGAGACATTCAAAGCAGACCTGCAGAGACTTCAGTGGAGTGACAGGGGAGGGGAGAAACGAAGAGAACGGGCTGGGTTATGATCTATTTCTGGTTACGTGTGGAGAGCTGGGATGCGGATCCACCTCAGCGACAGGGCTGGCTGGGTGATTTTCTGATACCAGGGCCAGGATCTCTTTCTGCAGAACCGGCAGCACCCTGTGGTCCCGTGGCCTCTCTGTTCTGCGAGCGGTGACTGACCATTGAAGAGCCAGATCCCTAGTTGTCATAAAACTGCATTTCTCCCAGTTGGAATGAGTTGGACTTACACCAGCTGAGCTGGCCCAGAATAAAAATAAGTTTTTCTGTGGGCAGTGGAGCTAATGACACCTGCTTTCCTATGGATTTTTCTCCTTCATCTTCTAAATATTGCTGTCCCCCACCAGTCTCGCCCAGTTTCCCACTGAGCAGGAGGCAGAAGTCCTGTGGCTGGGCTGCCCAACCGGCTGCTGCTGCTGGGAATGTTTGCCAACCACATTTTGTCAGCTTTTCCCCAGCTCCTTGTTCCAACAGAACAAGGAGGAACAAAAAGACATCTCAATTCACTACCAAATTCCCTACCAAATTTCTGCTTCTTTTTACCCTTCCCTCTTTTTCTGGTAAAAACTGACCAATGGCTTTAAAACCATTTAAATCCAAATGGGGATAGGGGTGGACAAACAGTGGGATCATATAAGTCTTGTTTCATAAGGAAGCCAGCCTGAAATAGGAAATCTTGAGTATTGTCTGTAAAGGAAAAAATACTGTCAGGATCCAGCTTCTTTATCTTTCCAAACCTCCTCCTATAATAAGGAGCCTTCTAAAAATACTGAAAATATTCAAGGTAACAGCATTATTCACATAGGGAGTGAAAAAAATGTTAAGGAGTCTTGCAAGCTTTCATTGTTTCACTGTTTCCTATGTATTTTATTTTATTTTGCCATTGCTCTGCTAATGACTGNAGTGGGATCATATAAGTCTTGTTTCATAAGGAAGCCAGCCTGAAATAGGAAATCTTGAGTATTGTCTATAAAGGAAAAAATACTGTCAGCATCCAGCTGCTTTATCTTTCCAAACCTCCTCCTATAATAAGGAGCCTTCTAAAAATACTGAAAATATTCAAGGTAACAGCATTATTCACACAGGGAGTGAAAAAAATGTTAAGGAGTCTTGCAAGCTTTCATTGTCTCACTGTTTCCTATGTAATTTATTTTATTTTATTTTATTTTATTTTGCCATTTCTCTGCTAATGACTGTTTCTTTTTTCCCCTAGTTATTTATTGGCACTCTGCTATTTACAATCCTGCTGTTCCTGCTGCCTACCACTGCGCTATATTATTTGGTGTTTACCCTGGTAAGATTTAACCCTTGAAACTAGTCCTATGCTGTCTGCTGAGATATTAAAAGAAAGTTTCCTAATCATTTACTGTCGTCCACAAAGAAAATACACGACTAGTCTAAACATCCCAGGAGGGGTTCTCACACCGCCCATGTAGGCAAGTGGAATTCGGGATACGTGTTTGTTTCCCCAGAGGGAATTCCCAGTGAATCCCAGTCAGCAGGACAAGCTGTTCCACTCTCTTTCACTCTAAGTCATTTTTTTGTCTTTCCATCCCACGTCTGAGGTGACGGCCCTTCTAGTCTGATCCAGAACTTTTTTTTCCCGGAAGATAACTTGCTGTGTTGAACGCTTTCAGCAGGGCTTTGCTCAGAGAGTTGGACTTTTTATTTTTCTTTTCTTCCCCCAGTATGACCAGTCCTCTCCGAGGCCTGCCTGGAGCAAAGTTTTCCATAGTCAGTAGCCATCACGTGGTTTCACCATCTTTTTTGAGCTTTCTCTTTTCAGCAGAACTGAATGCAGTCTGACAAAGGAGGAGGTTTAACCAGGGGACAGGAAACACAGAGCAGGAACCTCATTTCTGACCATGTTGCACTTACGTAGATGCTCTACGTGTGGTTCCTTCAGGCTGCAATAAGTGACCTCAGTTCACTGTTGGGGAGAGAAAAATGTACATTCCCTGACGCACGGGGATGGAGTTCAGGAACGGCAGGCTGAGCTCTCCCTTCCAGGCTCTGTTGAGAGCGGAATAGCTCTCACATCCTCGCAGGTCACAGGCTCTGCAGCTGCAGGAGCTTTGTTTCGGTCGCACCCTTAATCTCAGGTTGTCCAGGAGCCTCGCGCAGGGTCAGGATGCTCAGCCCTTCCACACGCCCAGCCCACTTTGGGAGGCTTTAGCTTTGCACACAACCATGTCAGGTTGCAGATCAGCTGATGAATTTGCAAGTGTTGCATCTCCTGTTTCCCTGAGATTTCCCTATTGGACTGTTTCTCTGTAGCTGCGGTTGCTGGTGGTGATTGTGCAAGGCCTGATACACCTGCTGGTTGACCTGATCGACTCTCTGCCTCTTTATTCCATCATCCTTCGGCTCTGCAGATCCTACAGACTCGCAGGTAAGTCCTCCAGCACTGCCTGTGCAGAAGTTCAAGGATTTTGCATTATGCATTTAATTTTGATGCAGGGGGCAGCTTCTGAATAGAAAGATGCTGCGGGGGCAGGACAGAACCTAAGCCTCAAGTCCTGTCCAGACAGTTAACCAGGTACTGTAGGATGAGGATGTCAATGGGAAGAAATCTGATGCTGAAGGAGAATCAGAAGCACCTTTACAAAGCCTGTGGCAACTAAAAGTGACATCCAGACAAGCAGTGTATAAATCAGTTCATTATTGGTGGCAAGTTCTAGTGTACGAGGTTGGATAAAACCTCAGAGAGTTAAACAAGCTGTTAGCCTTGGGGGCTTGGGCTCTGAACAAGCCAAATTACAAACATTACAGAAATACTTGGAACACCTGCTGGAACATCAAAGGGTTGGATCTCCAGCGGCTGTGAATCAATGGAGCTGCTTCAGTTCTGTGCTGATGGACTGGCTGAAGTCCTGAGCTGAGGTGTGTGGATTCATTTCAGAGCTCTGGGCAGCTTTCAGATAATCATTCTCTTTTTGAGACTGACCTGTCACCGTTTTGACATTGCTTTTCCACTTTTGGTAACCACCAGCTATGGTTGGCATCAGAGTGAAGTGTCCTTCTGAAAGGGTTTAACTGTCACCAGCCATGGTTAACCGAGGTAAAATCAAGCAGATCTCAATTATTATCTCCCATCCATTTAAAGAGCATGCAGCAGGAATTTAAATATAACAAAGAGCTCGATCATCACTAAATCAAGGCTAGTCATCAAATGCAAAGGAAGCTTGAGGCAACCGATAACTGCTTTGTCTGCTGGAGCAGTGCCAGGCTCGATTTTGGGGAAGGCAGAGCTGAGCCNGACCCAGTAAGTAGCAGGTCCCAGGGGAGAAGGAAATCTTGTTGCCACTGAGAGATAAACTCATATATTCCCATCAGTCTTCGGTTCCTTCTCAGTTTTTTTCAGCCAGCTGCCTTCTGCAGGGTAATAAGCCTCCACCCAGGCAGAGGATTGTCTTCTCAGTTGAGTTACCTGACTTACTTTGTGAGTTGCCAGTTTGTTTGCTGCTCTTTAAACATTTTAAGACGGAGAACACTGCCATGTCATGCTGCCTGCGAGATGAGGAGGCATCTCGGGGAATTTCTGCAGCCTGCGTTCCTGCCCCAGCACAAAAACGTGTCATTGGAGTGGGAACAGATGGAGCAGTTGAATCAAATTCAAAGGACTGCAGAGAGTACATGTCACTTGATGTCCTCACGGCTTAGGTTTTGCCTCCCTTTTCAGACTCAGAACTTGGATAAGACATCCCCTGGCATATGTTATGGCAGCTGATTTGACAGGCACCATGAAGATGGCTCTACCAGCAGGAATGGATAACTTTTCTTGTCAGCAAGGGTTAGTGCAGTGGTTCAGTTCAGTTCAGCCATGGCATCTGGCCTCTACATTCTTTGACTCGGTTTCTGAATTGATGAAGTATTCTGTCGGTGAAGCCTGGGCCGGGATAGATGAACGATCCATCAGCACACCAGAAACAAAATCCATATTTTCTTTCCACACATCAGAAGTGAAGTGCTTCAGACTTTCACAAGCCTTTTGCAGATATGTCAAGACTGGTGTCCTCTCTGCAGGAGTTCTGTCTGCCCGGCAAGCTCGAGGGATGCCCCCTTGGCTGGGACGGGTACGCGGTGATGAGTGTGCAGTGAGGCACAGCGGTGAGGTTCAGAGGTCTCGGGCTGTGCCCACACCCAGCTTGCCAGTGTAAGATTGGTCACACACAGCTCAGCTCCTTTCCTCTGCACTTCTCTTGCCCTCTCGCCCAATACATAGATGCTGACATCACAGAATTTGGGGCAGGTTTGTCATGGTTCTGTAGGACCCGTCATGGTGCAGTCTGCGTGGCTGCTGGAGTACAGACGAGCAGTGAGCTTGCTTTAGTGCACGGAACAGTTTAGGGTTCCCCTCTGCTAGAGGGATCTGCCGTAGACAGAGTCTTCCTGCTTCTGTGAATTGCTCAGACTCCTGAGCACTGTAGTCATCTATAGGTCATTCTAAAATAAATTTGTAGCCTTTTTGTGCATGTATTTTCTTAGCAATTTAAGACCCTTGGACAATTAAATAATCTAATTAAGGTTCTTAGTCATCTTGCGGCTGTAGAAGGGAAGCGCGTGGCCATCACCTACAGAAGCAGCATTTTCTGGTCTGTTCCCAGGACAAGGCTCCAGGGTGCTCGACTGTGTACTTGAAACTTTGGTGCCCACTTGTTTCTGTGTCTCTGACAAGTTGTCTGCCTGAAAAGCAGTTCCTGGAATGGCTCAGACACTTCCTCATGGCCAAAACTCAGTGAATCACGTTGAACAGTAAGCTGTCATCCAGCACATTTGCTTACTGAGACCCAGGGCACTCACACATCTTTCTGAAGCCACCGGTGAAGCCCATGTTTCAATACAACCCAGCAAAACACAGACACATCCTTCCTGTCGGCGTTATGGTTTGGGGAGACACTTCCAACCAGAGCTGTCTGCTAGACAAGAGTGTTCTCTCCCAGAAGGAGCAGACTGTCATCTTAATTCATTCAAATTATTTCAAAGAGAAAACATATTGGTTTTTTAAATGGGTAAGAGTCAGTGTAGGTACGATAGTGATGGGGCTTACACAGATGAAGAGTTTTATTTCTGTTTGTACTCCTGAGCCACTGTTTGATTTGTGGCAGGTCGCTTCATTGCTCTTGCCTCATCTTCTTACCTGTAGAGAGGAGTAACAGGGGCACACTTGGCTGGTGCAGGTTTCCAGAAGAGGGATTGGTTTTATTTCTGTGAAGTGATTCGAGATCTTTAAAAGAAAAATGCCTCTCTCGTCCCAGTTGTTACCTTTGTTTGAAACTGGAATCCAAAATCTTTCCCATTTATCTCTAAAGTATTGGGAATGTAGCAAGTCCAAGAGGAAATCCAAAAGTGGCAGGTTTGATGGGGTTCAGAGTGTGTTAAAAACATCGGAATGATGGGATTAATAGGCAGTGATTGCTTTGAAATGTCTCTAGTGCCTCCAGCCCAGCCGCTTTCCTCCCGTAGTGTGAGAAAGGGAGCGACTGGCACGTGGGCTCTGTCCACACAAGCACAAATTACAGGTGAGTTCTCTGCCTGCTGTAACATACAGTTCCCATTCTGATGGAAGTTTGGGAAAAGAGAGATTTTTCCCAGTCCCTTGTCATCACCAGGTCTGGCTGGCTGATCTCGAGGCTTCGAGCTGTCCGTAGGACTGCATTTCCAAGCTGGAAGTCAGAGGGCTGCTTTTAACGGAGCTGAGAGAGACGCATCGTTTGTCATTACACCTAAAACCACTCTGGGGAGGATCTGTGCTTCCCGCTGAAAATGTGCAAGGGTTCACAAATCCCCCAAGGTGGAAGAGTCCATTTCTAGGAAATCGGTGCTCAGCCAAGAGAGCTGAACAGCAAATGGTACGGGCTTTTCTCCAGCATGCATTTGGTTTTTTTTTTTTTCTTTTCAGCTGGTGTGAAGTTCAGAGTCCTTGAGCAGCAGGATGGAAAACCTCTTCGACTCCTTATGCAGGTAAGCCACTTGTGCCCTCCAGGACATGATCTGCTGCAGGCTCCATCTCACCCTGACCCCAGGTCCTTCTCTCTTCCATAGCAGTGGAGACTGGTCCCGCTGAAAGGCCCTACTTAAAAAAATTCAGCTGTGAAATGCTGAAACAGGGGAAATACATTTCACATTGCAATGACCGGCTGCTGCTTTCTCTTCTTTTAACTACTCTGAGTCCTCCGCTGAGAGCAAATGCGGTGTCTTGTTTGGTGTGAAATGGAATGTGAGCCATGGGAGATGTTACTTCTGGAGTTAAGACTTCACGTCATTGTCACCTCGCTGCCTGGCTCTGCGCAGCTTCTCCCTGATAATCGCTGAACACTGAGAGAAGGGAAAGAAGGCAGATAAACCATGCAGAGTGAAGGACCAGGAAAAAGTTTTCCCCTCCAGATGTGTTGCAAAGCCTTAGCTGGAAAAGGGTCTCCTGGTGTTCTCTTGAGTCTCTCTGGCAAGATGTGTAGGAAAAGCTCACCTGTGCTTTTGGAACCTCGCGTTTCCGTGCTCTGCCATCAGAGATACTAAAGGAGATTTTTTTCTGAAAACCAGTGATGTGATGGTAGTGGTGAAGTTCTCATGACGCTTTCAGGAGTGGTTGTGAAATCTCCGTTTCCTGGCTTTGCTGCAGTCCTGCCATATCGTAGGGTCACTTTTCTTGCACTTTGCATCCTAGGAGGCGAGTCTGCAAGTAGAATAGAATTTATAAAAAACATTTGGACGCTGGGGAGTGTGTGGGAAGGAGGTCACTGCGGCTTCCCAGTTCTTTTGCTTTTTCCATCAGTGGTCCAGCCCCAGCCCTGTTTCAGCAGAGGTCAGGTTCACATGGAACCAGCACACCAGCTAGCAGCGATTCAGAAGGGAATCCCTTCAACAGATGCCTTCTAGGGCGAAATTGTAATTTTCTCAGCAAGCTGTCTTCCCAGTTCCCATCTTACAGTAGCGTAGGGGTATAAGAACCAAAATCCGTCATTCTCCGTGGCCAGAAAACTCCACAAAAAGGAAACCAGACACCAAGGTGAGGCACAGGAGCTGCTGAGCAGAGAATCTGGCATCAGTGTGTTTGTGAGATGAGGTGGATAGCATCTCCAGAGGGGAAAAAAATCAGGACTTAGAGAGCAAAGGCAGTGAGTCATAGGAATATGATGAATTTTCCTTGGACCACTGCAGAAAGATCCTTCTGCTCTCTGGAATATAGCATAAGTCATCATATCAAGAGGTGGAAGTGCTTTAGTGGATGTCTCTCCTGGCCTGCTGCTCAAATAATAATGAGCAGAGAGTCAGTAAAGGCACTTTTTTGCTCTCTTTGTGCTGGTGGAAATGAAAAATGGGCTTGTGTCAGAAATCCTGCTGAATATACCGCTTTCGGATAGGTCTTCTGAGAGGACAAGCTAAAAAGCCTGTATTTAAGTGACATGCTAAAATTCTTATTTATGGTAGGTGATAATGGTCCTTTCTAGAAATTTCCCAGTGGCTTTGTCCCCTCCCTATGCGGTCACCCCCTGGAGCCATGGGTGATGGAAGTACAGCCCAGAACAATTTAATAGGTGACTGATAAAGTCCCAGCCGTCCTTTGGGGTGCTGGTAACGGATTCAAAACCAATAATGCTGATTTTTGAGCATTCACATTCAGCTTGGGGTTCAGCCAAGTGACTATTTTTTATATTTTTAAGATAGTGTCACTGGAATGCAAAGTCCAGGCACAGGCAGGCGGAGGGCGGGGGATGATATTTCCATTCCAGATGCGAGTTCATTTTCTCCAGGAAGCCTTACATAGCTCAGTATTTTCATTAGTGTTTAAAATCGTTTGTTTTGGAGTACAAGAAGAAATCTTTCTGGGAGTGTGGCTCAGCGGAGCTGATAACCCAGTGACATTCATCTGTATACCTTCTGCTGGAAGTGTCGTCCTTCCAGCAATCGCTTTGAAAAGGGTGAAGCAGAAGAGGAAGGGAAAAGGGAAGCGCTCCATTATGAAACAGAAGATGTATATTATATCAGGGTCTATTATAGCTCTGGTCTACAGCAGTGTCACAAAAGGAACTCACATTGCCACTTCCCTAGTAAACAGTTGCTTGTGTTTTGCTTGTTTGCTTCCATTTCTAACAGGAGAGGCGGACGCAGGGATTGCGCTGGGCGTAAACCCATCTCTCGTTATTTCTCGGTAGGCAAGTGTTACCGCTGGGTATCACTGCTCTGCCTAGGGATGCTTTTCGGTGAGAAATGTTGCGTCCAAACCTTCCAGCGCACATCGCTCATAGTCGAAGGAACGCACGGGGTGTATCTCGCTCACAGAGCAGCAGTTCCTATCCTCCCCCAGCGTGTTTTCACTTCAGACATACTGCTTTGCCTACAGCTGAGGAAATGGGCAGAAATAGTTCCTCAGGTTTTACCGTTGTTTGTTTTGGGGGCAGGCTTCTTTGGTCTTTTTATTATTTTTTCTCTTTTTTAGCTAACTCTCTGTGACCACAGTGCGATGAGGTTGGTTCTAGTCATGCAGAACATCCCATAAATGCTGTGGTTGATCCTTGGCCATTAGGCTGGAGGATGTGTTTGAAACCTGAGCTGATGAGTCTGGGTCAGACGTGGCTCAGGTGGTACGAGCCCCGCTCTTGCCTTTCTGGTACCAGTGTTCATTCTGATCTCATTCAGAACCAGCTTCCTGGGAATCTGTTTGGGACCCATTTAATCATAGAACAGAATCCCAGAA
>VZTO01014684.1:4932-21256 GCA_013400615.1 Syrrhaptes paradoxus | reverse complement strand
GAGAGAGCATCGAGAATAAGTTGTTCCATCACCTTTCCAGGGATGGAGGTGAGGCTGACCGGTCTACAGTTACCCGGGTCCTCTTTCTTGCCCTTTTTGAAGACTGGTGTGACATTTGCTTTCCTCCAGTCCTCAGGCACCTCCCCTGTTTCCCACGACTTGCCAAAGATGATGGAGAGTGGTCTAGCAATGACTTCCGCCATCTCCCTCAGCACCCGCGGAACTCCATTGAACCTCACTTTCCGTGGTCAATAAAATGGCTGATACTGAGCTTTACCAGCTATCCATCCCATCATAAACTGGTGCTGAGGCACACTCTTCCTTGTGGACGCGACCATACAAAGGAGAAGTTCAGTTTACAACAAATTCAGGAGCAGAATAATCTGGTTTTGTCACCAGTCCTTCAAATGTGTCTTCTTTGCCCTTTGCATAGAATTAGGCAGGAGTGTATTGCTGCTTCCTTTTCTGTCTGTAAAGAGTCAGACGTCCCCGAGTGAGACACTTCTCTGGAAAGCACCATGCTGCTATGTAAATGTGCACACACGGGGAGGGAAGGGGGACGCTTCCTTCCTACTTTACAGCAAGGATTGTAATAATTCCAAATTGCAAATTCCTTTAAATATGGATTAAGTCCTTCAACATTAGTCCATTAATAAAATAATACTTCTGTCATAAAATGCTTAGAGTTTAAATACAACGGGACAAAGACAAGATAATGGAAAATACAGTGGAAGGTCGTGAGAAGATGGGAAGAGATCACTTCAATAGAGTGATTCATACTCTGACATTTGAAAGCAAAACAAAATAAAAAACCCTAAAAAAGCCTCAAAACAGTGGTGAAAAATTCCCTTCACTGCTTCACCTGTTTATATAACTTCACCTACAGTGACTAAACTTTAATTCAGCACGCTCCACATCACTCCAAAACATTGTGCCTGGGGATAGGTGGGAAGCAGCACCCTATCTCAATGTAAATCACTACTGCTTGGCTTTTAGGCTCTTCATTTCAATTGGGTTTTTTTCTCCTGCTCACATGATCCTGATTTGTCTTTTGTGATACTTTTATTTCATGATTTGCATCTCGTTTGTGGCCTCAAATGGTCTTTTATTGATCTGCACTTAATCTTGAATTTGTAGAACACTCATGGGTTTCCAGTCAAAATCAAAGTTGCTTTCTATAAAAAGCTCCTTATTTTAATATCAAAAAACGTAATGTCTTGATTTTCTTAGGAAAATGGGAAGAACAACTTCCCTTTCCAAAGAGAGACTTTAATGACAAGCCTATTATTTAAGATGTTAATCCAGAAGTTCCTAGGTTATGGTTGGCAGAAAAAAAACATTTATTTTGTACTGATTTTTCATGCCAGATGGCAGTGAAAAACTGCCACACTATAAAATTTGCAGAAATACTGCAGAGCAAAGCTGACAACAGGAGCCATATCATTTGCCAGGGAAAAGAGAATAACACAATTCCAAGTTTCCAGGAAGAGAAAAAGTAGGGACAGGTAGATGCACCATGTACACAAAAGAACCCTCTAGCAAAGCAATAGAAGAAAATAGTTCTCATGCCATGTGTATTTAAATTACTGTCTACTGCCACTCATAACACGTGGTTTGCATTACAAACAGGGCAGTAAGATTTTAATTAATAAAACAAAATATGGAAACATACAGGGTGACATAAAAACAAATGCAAAAAAGAGCTTTAGAGTCACACACCTACTGACTGGACAAAGAGCACATCGGTCAAGCTCACTTTTTCAGGTGGATTGCAGTTGATTACCAATGCAACGTGTATGTGATTTACTCCACTGGAAAAAACAACCCCTCTATTTAGGATTTTATTTGCATTCTCAGGACCTTATCATTTGGGATTATGTAAAACTGGCAGCTGCTTATAATTATTTGGGGTTTGAGTAGAAATAATTAAAAACATCTGCCTTTATCTTAATACTACCAGACTTAAACCCATGAGCTCGGTTATACCTAACTTCAAAGCTGAAAGCAAAGAATAAAAGAAAGCTTCACATACTGCTAACAAATTTTCAGTGATTCATTTATATGTACAACCAGTTATTCAACAGCCTTCAAACCTTTAATTATCTTTTAAATATATGTAATTTTGCACTTCTAATTAGATAGCAATTTAATGCTCTCACAGGGATTCAGATGGGCTGTCTTTTTTGAAATGTAAACTCCAATAGGAATAATCATTGGCATTCAAGTGATTGAATTCTTCAGTTATTTAAATGAACGTGAGGCATTTACACTGTTCAAATCATTTAAATATTCTGCTGTCAGCTACAGCTGTAGAGTTTTATGGAGCTGCTGAATAAAGCAAGGGTAAGTGTAGGTTATCTTACGTTCCAGGCGGGACTCCCCAGAGAGAAATGAGATTTGCTGCTTATGAAAGGCTAACACTGCTTAAGTGGGGCATTAATGTTTCCCCTGAGACTTGGATTTCTCTGTTTTTCTATATTAGGAGAAACAAATTTTACCAGAATTTACAACTACAAAAGACTTACTACTGATGGAGGAATCTCTAAATACTCCATGTCCTTTAGCTTAATACGATCACGACAGTCAACATTCTAAATTTAAAACGGTAACTTAGGCAGATAAACCACCAATATACTTCAGGGAGGGTATTGCAATACATAGACAGGCTTTGATTTCTATGTCCAGCTTTCCCTATTAAGGCTGATCAAGTTAAATAAAGATGTCATCATTTTAAAGACAGCAACTGAATTGTTTTACAGTGATAAAAAGAGCATTCACATCTAGCCATCTGAAAAAGCACCATTACTAGCCTTTCAGAGCCTATACCGAGAGTACGACTATATGCCTCCGTCTTCTCAGTGAAATAGAGTATTTTGATTTAAACTCAGAAATATTACAAAATCCTCAGTCATCATGGATGTGTTAGATTAATTAATAAGTCATAACACATTCTTAATCTTGCATTTATCAAAAACCTGGCAGAATCTGACAAAAAGATGCAACTTCATTCCATAATATATGCATTTGTCTTTAAATGCATATTTTCTTTAATTAAGAAACTTGGGCTCCTTGTTCAGGAACTTCAAGTATTCTACTCTAAATGAACCTAAAAATTACTGAAAACAAAATCCCTCTTTACTCTGTGAAGAAAAAAACAATTTCTATTGCCATCTATGAATAAAAAAAGCAACAGACTTCACAAAACCTACTCGCAATCTTTCTATTATTCACTGAAAACCACACCAATATCAGGACTGAGTCACAACAGTATACACCCCCAACACCAGATACCATTCACCAAGGTGTCAATCTGTGACTATGGCAGGCACTAGTCTTTCAGTGGCATTCTTTAATTTCTCTGGAATCCCACTACACTTGACTAAGAAACCGGTTTTCCTCTGGCACCAACATTTTACAGACTACACAATGACAGTCACAGTAATGAGCAATCAGCCACAATTAATATAGTCATTGGTTTTAAGTGTAACTAAGAAGCATATATCACCTGTTTATTACTATTCCTTTACATTCAGTAAACTAATTTCTTAGGTAAGCTGTAACGTCATCATGACATATTTTGCATTTTAAAATTTACTGGAGCAACACCTAGCACACTGCAAGTGCTAACGGGGTACCCAAAAGCAAGCAATTACCTCTGCTGAGAAACACTTTGTCCTCATTTCAACGATGTGTAAGGAGCTTCAGAAACCAAGTTACTGTCTTGAAAATCTGATAATTCACTTTTGAACTCCCAAAAAGCTAATTATTTTTTTCTAAACAGGAAGTTGTGGCATTAAACTAAATATAAAATTCAGTTACATCATAGAATTTGAAATATTCTCTTGGGGAAAATAAAATCCTATGCTGTAAGAATATAAACCTTTAATCAAAATGGAACAGATAGGAGCATCCTGAAACAGCAATATTAAAAATTTGAAATATCATCACCATCAGCAATAGCTCTTTGAGTTACCACTGGAGGATTTCTGATGGGAAATGCACCCTAAAAAAATTAAAAACACCTAAAACATACTCATCCCCTGCAAAAATAATAAAAAAAAATAATAAAGGCTTTGAAATACAGCAGAGAGGTGAGAAAGCCTTTTTTTTCCTGCCTGCTTCTCGCAGTGCAGTTTGCCAACCCCGCTGCCCCCGGGCGCCGGCACCCCCTGGACGGCGGGGAGGGGCGGGGCCAGGCGCCCCGCGCGTGCCCTGGGCGGTGCGGGGGCGCCACCGCCTGGCGGCTGCGGGGCAGCGCGGCCTCGAGGGGACTGGGGAGGAAAGGGCCGCGACAGGAGGGGAGAGAAAATCAGAATTTCTGTGTACGGGAAACACGCGGGTAATTTACACCCGACCGTTCCATCGGCAAGGCCTCAGAAGCTACCCCTTTTTATTCTCCAAAAGGAATTTCCCAGGTATTCCTTATTCCCTGATTATCATGCTGTGATGTTGTTGGTCAAGACTCACTGCTGCAGTGGTGTTTTTTAGAGGAGAATGTAACCAAAAGTTCTTTCTGGTCCCTCTATGGCAACAGTCACTCTGAAAACTTGCAGCCAGCCCTGAGCTGGAAATCTGGGGGCTACTGCAGCAACTGTCACAAACCTCCGCAGGGACGTTCTAAGTGTCTAGCGAGTACTTTCCTCTTCTTCCTTCAGCTGCTCGCACCAGCTGCCCCTGCAACCAGTCATCCTCACTGAGAGCCAAGTTTATTCAAACAAAGCAGAAGAAACAAGAGAGGAAATCTCCAAGAAAAACATTTTTCAACATAAACCCAACAGGATAATCAGCACAGCAATGTAGCTTAATGATTAAATGTACTGGTCAGCATCAGATAAAAATCTGGAGCAACAGGAAGCACTCTTCCTCAGCGACTGTCTGCTCTCCTGCCTGTCTGCTCTGTGTCCCAGAAGAGGATTCCTTACAAAGCAGTATGTCAACTCCAGAACTAACAGATATGGCCGCTGGGGTTAGTAACTTGGGAGTCTAGTCATATTCTAGCTTTACATCACCATAGGAAAATAGAATAGCAACATAAAGCAGTGTGGATCCAGTCAGTAACCAATGAAACTTGAATGTAAACTCTAAGCCACCCAAATAATTTTAGATAATATCTTTGGTAAACTATCTACTTCCAGTCCTACACGCCTATTTTCACATACTCATTGTCACAAATTTCATGGAATGTTTTGCCACTAGTTACAATGGTATATCAGGATTCAGCCTGCAATATTCATCTAAGGGCCCCAGCCAGCAACCACTTCACTCTCAAAAACTCCGTTGAAGTCAACAGAAGACTCCCATTACACACCACTGACAGAACCCAGAGGTAAAAATGACTCTTCCAAAAAAATGAAATGAACAGACCATGAATATATCACAACGAGTTCCCTGCAGTTGACAGCTTATGGGCTACTGCCCAACATTTTGATTTTAAAAAGAGAGACTGTTGTAGAAGGTACTGAAATAACTGCCTTCAAGATGCACAATGGGGCAAGGGACAGTAACGGAAAACCACCTTTTGCCTCTTTAAAACATCCCACCACAACAGAAATAAGGAAAGAAGATAACACCCTTTGTCAGTCTAACTTACAGCTATCCAGCTATCCACTGTTTCTGGATTTCATTACCTTCCATTTATTAAAAGAAATTATTCTGTAACGAATAAATACTAGTATTTTTGAAAGAATTAATTTGCCAGAAGAAAAAGAGACAGTACAGCAAATGCAAGTGTTGTCGAACTCTTGCAATGTAAATAGGGAACTTTCAAATATATACTTCTATAGGCTTTCAGATATACCTGTGATACCTGAAGCATTTCTAGGAATCAAGACCAAGTCATGATTTTAGTATTTTGAAAATTGGGGTATGCTACCAGAAAAAATTATTTTATATCCAATTTACAATGGGATATTAAAAAAACAAACAACTATGGATTTTTATACATACGGAGATAAAAAAATTATTCTGAAGGCAGTGGTTAACTAAAAGCAACCCCCCTCACATTTTCTATCACAACAGCTGTAATTTTTGAAGACAGCTTCTCCCCACACTGCCATTTCCCGCAAAAAAAAAGTTTAATATAAAAAGCTTGACATTTATTTCAGCATTTTGACCACTGAGGTGAATTAACATAACTAGTTTAACATAAATTTTCAACTAGCAAATTGTAGTAAAAGATACAGAGTGACAGTAAAATTTAGATCTAGTCAGTGTGCTTGTAACTTTGGCTCTTTTAAGAGATTTTTAGGCTATGTCTATGGTGCAGCCATATGCGAGATAAAAGCAAAATTACACAGTTGACATGGGAGAGCTAGCTGAGGTAAGAAAGCAGTGAAGATGCAGCAGAAGAGACCTGAAGGTGCATTGAAAATCTTTGTATATAATCCATGTGCACTAAGGAGCTTTTGTACAGCCCCTATATTGCTGCCTCTTCTCTGCTATGGTTACCAAATAAAGCTCAGCAGGCAATCTCAGTCAGGAGAGGAAAGAACATGGAAGAATGGATAAATAAGAGGTCAGAAAAATACAGAGAACATGACAACAAAATGCCAAAATGCAGAAGAGTAGAAGAACATTACAGCAAGACTGAAAATATTGGTTGTTTAATGTGATGAGAAAATTCAATGAGATAACAATCACAAATTATTACACCAAGCAAGAAATGAAAAAGAAAAAACAGATCAGGGTCTGCTTTCCACACTCATAATATACGAACTACTTCTAATGAAATTTTACAATTCAATTACAAATAAAAACTGCAGAAAATGGTTACAATAAGAAAAATCACTATATGAGAAGTCAAGCAGACTGACAAAAAAATGAGTATGTTAGTATGGATAACAGAAATACCCACTTTATTAAAGTCTTAACATTAAAATGTCAGAACCAAATGTTTATGAGCAGAAGCCTGTCTGAAACTCTTAAAGGTTACACTGCCTGCTGCAAGATTTTTTTTCCTCTTACTCAGTTCCTGCATCTTCCTCACGAACAATCCCATGTTGGACACTGCTGGAAATGGGATTTTGGACTAGATGGGTCTAGGTGTGCTGAATCACTCTCATAAATCCTACACTTACATATTTCTGAAGTATGTAATATCTTGTAGAGACAAAACACATTTTGACTGAGGGGTGAAATGCTTAGGTGTCGATTTAGAGTTTTCTATCTTCCGTAAGAGTAAACTGAGTCTGGAAGTTTTTCACTCCCTAATATTTATATATTTGGGTAGCAGAGGTCCTAATTCCCATAAAACAAGATGATACAAATTCCTCATTATGAGAAATAATCTGTGGGGAGTGCAGAGGTGACAAAAAAAGGTCACTGGAGCATGTTAATTTAACTGACTGGGATCTGAGCTGTCTATACCTGGATATATAGCTATAGTGACTCACCACTGGAACAGTAAAAAATGCCAATGGGATAATTTGCAAGAGCCATTTCTGAGAACTGAACTGCTTATTGGTCAGCAATTTGCCAAATTCTCTACAGGTATTTTCTTCCCTTCCATAGTTGTGAGAAGTTCTACCATCCAGAATCACGGGCAATATTCTTAGAAGAAAAATTATAATTAAAACTTTAATTTTAAATTTTTTTCCAAGACAATAGAATGTCTGCTTTGCCATTAGGTTGTCTGTCAATTTTACAAGTGAAGTTACTGAGAAAATGTTTTTCCTTTTGCATATGGAAGTCCCCCTGGAAAACTTTTCATAAGCTCTACTCCAGTCAAAAACTAAATGAGGAAACAAAAAGTGCAAATACAAATGTTAATTAAGTGTCTAATTCCTAGCCCAAATCTCAGAAAGACAAATTCTTTTGATGAATGAAAACATCAAATATGCTAATAACTTAATAAATCATGCTTTTCAATAATTTTATTTTTATATGAAATTATCTATCCAATTAATATTTCTGTTTTCTACTAAAATATTGTTGAAATCAGACATTACTTGAACTGTCTGCATGAGAAATACACATGGCATCCATGCGCATACAGCAGTGGAATTATTAATACCGATGCCTTGCTAAGAGCTGATAGTGATGCAACACTGTCAAGTGCTGTTCCTAAACAACGATGCAATCAAGAATGTACCAGTTCTCTAGGTTGTTAAGTTGATAAACATTTGCATAACAGGCACTTCTGTTTTTCTTGCTCTGATTAATGCCAACAAGATGATAAGGGAAACTAGAAGTAAAATTTGCTGCTATTTTGCTTTTAGTACAAAATCCCTTGTGCCTCTATTTGGCTTAAGAATATGGTTTATTGGAACTTCTGCACATATATTAAATTAGCTTTAATGCTTTAACATGACAAATAGGGGTTATTGCAATAGGAACAGAGCATTCCGACATCATGTTTCAATGTAAAATGAACATTATTATGGCAAATTTTGCCTTCACCATTTCGCAGTAATGGAGGCCTGCATCTTCACAGAAACAACTTGTATACTTATTTTCCTTGATTTTTTTATGATAAACTTTGCTTCTAGAAGTAAATTTACCAAGAATTATAACATATAATACTATATGAAGTAACTGCTGTATTTATTTTTTTAATAAGTAATATTCACACTAAAAGAAAAAAAATGCAACATGTATAGCTAAATAAAATAGATCAGTAAATAGTATTCTTACCAAGGGCCTAAGTTCTGGATGAGTCAAAATATATCCATTGTTTGTAATTGCAAAAGCGTATCCGTGAATACCTAGCTGTAAGAGTAAATGAGAAAGAAATACTAATTAGCATGGTCTCCAGTAAATTCTTAAACAAAAAAATCAGGCAAGAATTTAGTTATCCGGGGCTTAAAGCTGGCATTTGTAACGCTTATCCACATAGTATTTCATTATGACATATGCAAAGCTCTGATCCTTGACATTTTATGAAAAATCCATCATCACGATTAATTCAGCATATAGCACACTTCTGAAATGTCACACACACTTTGCTATCTAGGGCATTTATTTCTATGTGCTTTAGAGTGAATTAGATGTACACACATGTGTGAGACACCATAGCATGTGGCATACACCATAGCATGGGCCAAAGCCAAGGGACACCAGAATTTCCCAGGAGTGCCCATGTTCACCTTACTTCACTTGTTCAAGAGATGTTGTAAAAGAATCATTTAAATCAACAGAACGTACAGTTGCAGTGAGCGAGCAGTGGCCTGGCATAGGTCATATTTACATGTTCCAGTCTTAAAGACATTTTACCTCTCTGTTAATTCAAGTTCATCTGGACCCACAGAAGAAGGCATATTCCTATTAAAGAAAATCCTGCAAGTTTGCATATTTGTACCAAGTGGAACTATGGGAGATAATTTGAGAGCAACGAAATGCTTTGAGGCCTAACGGGAGATGTAATCAAATTTAGCACCATACTTATTTAAATAACAATACTACTCTTTTAATAAAACACCTATTACACAGTTGATTGCACCCACTGAATGTAATAAATGTACCTTCAAATCATTCATGTGGTCAAACATCCCTTAGCATAAACTGGCTGCTAACGTAGAATCTTTCTGCAGCTTCAGTGTGTAACTTTCCCCATGCAAAGAGCACATCTCATTATACTTTCTCATCCATTTTTTTTCAGCTCTGAGGTAACATAATATAGCATCTCATGTATCTTTATTTAAGCATCTTGATGCACTGAGGTATTAAAAACCAAACAAATAAAAAAAACAAACGCAAAACTCCAGAACTATCTTGCTTTGGTATTTACGTTTCTCACTACTAACAACCTTTTTCTTTTACTTCTGTACATTCTTAAATGCTTTGCTGTAGTGGGTCCTTAGGAATTTGTCTGGCATAAAGCAATGTGAGCAAGGTTGAAAAGTCAGAATCATTTCTAAGAGGCAAGTAGGACAGCAAGTCTGTTGGCGTCTGTAATTTTCTGGAAATATAAAACAGTGTATGATATTATGGCAAGGTCACAGAGAAAACATACCAGGTTGATTTATACCATCTCTCTGTGACTGATTGCATATGGTCAACTGTATCTGCCGTATAGAAGATTGTTTCATAAATTAGTGGTTTTCCTAAAGCAATAAACTTCAGTGAAAGTAATAGAAGGTGATATGTTCTTGGCATCTCTTCATAAAGGAGGGATAACCAAATAATAATAGTGGACATATTTAACCTATAATGGTATGACAAGTGAACCAGCTGTTGGCTAAATATCAGATCTCACGTATGATTGTCTGTGTTGATAACTGCAGAACAACATCCACGCAATGGAAGTCAGGTAAGGAAACAAATGTAGGTGGTATACTTCACAGGAAAAAAATATTTGCCTATTTGAAGCATAGCCAGACTCCAAGGGTAGTATTTTATTGTGTGTTGTGACATATGTGAAACTGCACATTCTCTGCACTTAAAATGCTTTGGTTTGAGGGATACTACCACTTACATTGCCATTTTAAACCTTGAACTCTGACTGTAAATGACAGATTCAGAAACTAAAAACTTTTTCTAACTGCTGTAAAATACCACATGAAAACCAAGTATTACTAAATCCAACCCTACCTTATTCAGGAGAAACTGCCACTGACATCTGGGGAAGTTTAGTCTAGATAATGGCTGCAGAAAATAGCTTACTGTTACTATTCATCTTCTTTGGCATAAAATCCACCTCATCCAAGCTGAGAGAATTCCAGGTCAGCAGAATTCTATTTCCAACCAATCATTTTATACCCCTGCGTGAATTTTATTTCACATGCTGCCTCTACAGGAATGGGTCCCAGGGGTGATTACGCTCTTGCAATTGCATGGTCTTTTTACTGGTCAGAAATGTTTATGGTATGTGAGACTGGAAGTTATATCTCAAGTTATTTCACTAACCTAACTACATTGCATGATATTGGTGCCTCCTGGAATAATCCTCTCTTGCATTACATCCTGCATTATAAAATGTACCTTCAAATAAAAAATCTAATATTCAGAAAGAGGATCATATATTACTTCCACAGAAAATTAAGTCTTAAAAATGTAATATCATATGACAAAACCAGAAATTTTCATTTTCCTGCGTATTTTCTCCTTTTCTGACTCACTCTAACTCTCCTGCAATACCTGTCATTCAGGCCCCACACCCTCTCTAGGTTCTTATATGCAGACTCTGTCCAAGTTTTACGGATGACTTTTGAATAACATCCCTGGGATACTGCCTTTTCTATCTAGCCACACACAGCCAGGCTTTCATTTCTGCAGTTATTGCGTTGTTCTTCCTTCTCATTACAAATGAAACTTGATCTACCCCTAGCTCCTTAGAAGGCAGCTCCAAAAATTGTTTCCATTGCTCCAAACTTTGCAAAGGAGCAAATTTTCCTCCTTTCTCTTCTACCTTCTACTGATGCTGTATTTCTGTGTACAAAAAAGTGTGATATAAGTTGCAGTTAACTAACTAACAGTGCTGAGACTGCTCTCTGTTATTTATCCTGACCAGCAATGTCTGTTCACTATGTTCTGATACCAGTGTTTAGCCATCTGCTGTCCCTTCCCATAGTCTGCAAACTTTTTTCCAGCTGGCACAGCCTTTCTCTTCTGTGGAATCCAGGTCCCAGGAAATTACTCCTATACACTTTATCAACATCATTGCCAATATTTTATGTTTTATTTTATCAAATTCTCATTTAACTTAAACTTTCCAGTTACTGCATATTGATCTACAAAATCATTTGGTAATTGCTAATGTATTCAAATTAGAATTAAAATCAATAGGAGGTAGTTTTTTCCTCCTAACTAGAATTATCTACAAAAACATAGGTTTATTCAAAGCTTATTCCTCCACCCCCTTAGAAATCAGTAAATGAGAGCATAACAGGCAATTAAGAGGAAAGTATGACACACAAATCTATGGTCAGTACAGGTATGTCTCAAAATGTAGCTATTCCAAAGCTGGACAGTAAAGGCTGTGGTATTGTGTTATGTGCTTATTTGTCTTGCAAAAAAATTCCTCTAGGAATTAACTGTGAAAAATTAATTTAATTTTCATTTGTGAATAAAACAGCACTATAGTAAAGCATTTCAGACATAGAGAAGTAGTGAAATTCTAATGTATTCCATCAAATTTAAATGAAAAGTAATTATAACTTTGCATGTGCCCGAAGCCTACTTCTGAGTTACAAATGTTTCACAATAGATGAAGTGCATCAGATTTTGAAAAAAAATTATGATAACTATGTTTTAAGAATTTTATAGTAGAGTTGTCTCTGACTTTGGAGAACTCAGTAGAGGGAAATATCTACCAACTACTGGGTAGGAGAGAAGGAATGACTAGTCTAGTTAGGCAGAAACTTGTTTAAGTTCCTGCAATGTGCCACTTGCTTTAATTCAAGGAGATGGCTAATCTGGGACATGGAATTAGGACAGGAAGTGCTGCATACAGGCATGAAGCCAACAGCCATGTTAAGGATAGATTTTTGTACAGTTTTCATACAAAGTGACACAAAATTTCAGCATTAATTTCTTGTTATGTTGTGTGGTATTCTGGTTATATTGTGTGGTTGAATAATGTCATAGATTTTATTATGGACAACACTTAATATTACCTTCTAGAGCACACTGTGATCTGCAAAAATGTGAAGGTCAAGCCATACTTTAATTTTGGTATTAACAACTGCACTTGACCAATGACATTTAGCCATCAAAAGCTACAGAGATAAAATTCCTGAGGAAAATGAGTGAAATAATGGAGCTACATCAGTATAAACAGCATTAATATGGCAACTAAATTATATTATAGAAATTATACTCTGTATAAAGGACATATTATACTTTGTGTATTACCTTGTATTTTGGAATAGTTTTTAAAAGCTCTTTAACTGGAACATCTGTGCCAACTACTCCCAGAAGAATCCCTTTAGATCTCTGAAAAGAACAATAAAAATGCACTCAGAACCACAATAATAATGAACATTCTCACCACTCATTTCACATTGCATCTACTCTGCAGAAGTGAATAGATAACAGACAAATTATTTTAAAAGCAGTGAAAGCAGATGCTGGTACAACTCATCCGATCTTATCCAAATAGTCATTTAATCAATAATATTACCCCTTTCTATTTTATCTGCAATTCATAGAAAAGGCATGCAAACTTTTCATAGCTATTCAGTCTCTCAACGTAAAACTTCCTCATGCAAAATAGTCTTTGAACTAAAAACTACTTTAAAAAATATGTTACACTCCCTTAATTTCCAATTTCTCCTGCATTTGATAAACAAAAGAGAAAGATTAAGCATTAAGGGGAAAGTACATGTAATTTTTCTTTAATAGTGTGTTAAATTAGTAAAGATAAGCAAATATGTACATAATATATATATGACTAATTAAATTCTGAGTCTACGAAATAGAAGCAAAGAAGAAAAGGATCTAGATTATTTGCTGTAAAAGGGTAATACAGAAGTAAGAAAACCCTAAGGTGTAGGACAATCTGAGATTTTCTCTTAGACATAGGGTTTCATTATTTTACTATGGTTTCTAAGGTATAGTTATTTGGGATTATTTGCCCACATTTTTATGTTAACAAAGGGATACTAGCTGCAGACAAAATAAGAAGAAAAGAAGAAAACTTTTTAGACTAGGCTAAAATCTTATTAGGACCCTGAAAGCAACTTCACTGCAGTCACCCCATTATCATGTGGCAGAAATATTCGGAGTACTTACAGTCTCATTTTGCTTACTAAAAACTGGCATGGCAACAGTTGTCATCAGCACCAATCCCTGATCATCAGCAAGCTATATTTGAAAAAGAAACATTATCTCATAGAATGAAAGAACAATTACAGACATGCGATCGCATTTTTCAATTACATTCTCTTCATTTTAAATGAAACAAGGTGATTTAGATAAATGACGCTTATGTAGTTAGACTTGCAGTCAATGTGGCCCAGCCCCTGCCCCATCCCAACAGTACCAGCTCTGCCCACCCCCATCTGCACTGGCAGGAAAGATGCCTCATCTTCATTCCTGTTGCAGTCTCCCATGAGAGATACGCAGGGGCTGAAATGCGGATTGTGGAAGCAGCATGTGCAGTAGCAAAGCAGCTGGAGCTCAGTTCTACATCTTTCCCTGTGACATCTCTGCCAGCATTGCCTCAGGCTGTTTTCTCCCAGCAAGGAACAAGAGGTCATGGGTTGCATGCACTTTGTTCTGGTCCAGACAGATCTCATCAGCTAACACAGCAGCAGAAAGGATGACAGCCAGTCAGGATCCCAGGAGCATCTTTGCTCCATCCAGTTTCAGTTTGCTGGACAAAGAGGTGGCATGAAGCATTAGCTGATTCTGTGCATCAGATTGCAACATATTTCTTCAGTTTAGGGAGAAAACAGATCTCCTGACCTTGGTTCCATTCAAGAGAAAAAGATAAATGCTTATCATTGGCCACAGGAGAGTGACACTGCTCAGACTATCATATCTTCTCTCTTCACATCCTCTGGCCAGCCTACATCTTTGCCATAGGGCCAAGGCTAACTGCAACGCTCAAGGCAAAGCACTGCTCTGTGTGCCTGTGGATCTTCACCATCTACATATGAAAGATAACTCAAGCAGGAAGTTGAGACTTACTGTTAAACTCTTTCTGCCCCTATAATTTGGAAAGATGTTTAAAGTTGAAGAGGCTTATCCAACATTTAAAAGAATGACATATCCGATTATAACCACAACTGGAAGTTTTGTAGAACATAATTAAAGTCTGCTCAGTTTCATCTGCATTTAGTCAAATGGACAAGGCAACAGAGACCATCTTCCTGAGAAATACTGTAGGTGACAGTCATGCCCAATTGCTACTGCAATGCTCTCCTACTACCCCTACATCAGTATATTTTTCTGTACTCAGGCAGTATTTCTAATATATTTTCTTGAGAATTGCTGCAATTTTGATTTTTTTGTTAACAAAGCTTTTGTTATTAATGAAACAACAGCTATCAACTCCCCAAATTTTCAGAACATGTCATTTATCACGACCAAGATATTTTATGAAGAATGTTTCACATTGACAAATCAGACAAATAAAATCTAGAACATTATGTTTTCCAGTTCCCAGTCTACTTCGGGAGGGTTTCAGTTTCCCAGTCAAGTATATTTCCTGAAGCATGGCACTATCTTATGGTGAGGGGGAATGTTTGCAGGACACAGACAGGAACACAAGTGGGGTTTAGGATCAAGGTGGTTTACATCTGATAAGGAATCAACAGGGACATGAGGTGGAATCAATCAGACTATCTGTTTGCCTTTTTTTGTTTTCCTTTTTAATAAGAGGAGATATTTCCAGATCTGATGTAATCTTTAATCTCTTAAGCAACAGTAAGTTACTAAACAAAACAACCAACAAAAACCCCCAAACCACAACTCAGCAAAACAGTGGGAGTTCAGAGGTTGCACTTGAGATTCAAATGTGGCTAAACCAGCATATGAATTTACTCTCCTTGGCCAGAGTAGTACAGTAAAGCACGCTGACATGATTTGTATGGAGAGGAGCCTTCTGTGGTATGACGGTCAATAGTCACCAGGAAGTGAAAAAGCATTCTGCTTATTATGGGGTGACATCTTGGAGCATTTAGAGACTTTATATGATTGCCCAGGGTTGTTCTTCTCTGACATTATGTATTTGTCAAGTGTCAGTATGGTATTATCTTATGAGTCCACTAACTCTCAAGAGATTACTAGAAGCAATGTATTGGAGAGGATGCCAGCCAAGGGACTGTCAGTAAAGTTTTAGGGTGTTTGAAATTCTTTAAATGGAGGAAAAAAAAACCACCAAAAAAAAAAACCAAAAACAGTCTGGAGTGCCTGAGAAATTCTGAGAGAACAGTTCATTAACTCTCAAAACTAACTATGGAAGCATGCAGAAAATCATTGCCTTGTAATTATGCTATCTACAAGTAACACCAAGAGCTGGCTGCTGCAATCATTTCTATAGAAGTGTAATCTTACAGTCCAGCCTGTTTGGTTCTTTGTTTGACAGATAAACAGGTTGTTGGCCACTTCCATAAGTGGAATCAGCTAATAATTGGATGACAGATGACTTGTATTCACAATGTTTCACTGAGTTTCCAACTCAAGCTGCAGCATTTGCTTCACAAAAGTTGTTAGATTGTGAGAAATTACCTGCTTTTAAGAGGCACGGCTTTATTCCCTGGGCAATGACATTTTGGCAGAAATACTTTGAAATAGTAGAACGTTAGCCACTGGGTATTTCTGCTAAGAAAATCAATACTGGAGTGCATTAGTAAATTGCAAAGGAAGCCATGATCTAGGTATTTTGCATTGTTGCTTTTCAAGTCTGACAATTTCTTACATATAGACTGGCTAGGATTTTTTT
>VZTO01014683.1:0-22644 GCA_013400615.1 Syrrhaptes paradoxus | reverse complement strand
ATGCAGGGTTTTTTCTGCCTAGGGAAGAGCTTGGACAGCGGACCCTGTGTTCTTCACCTGTCTGGAGGTGATTTGTGGAAATGGAGGATTCAGATCTTGCGTGGGGACGTGGGGATGGACGGTTATAGAGCTGGTGGAGACCATCAGGGGAAGCAAGACTGGCCTCTGCTTCTGCAGCTGATAATCCCCTTCAAGAGAAAGTCTGTTCAGAGGTTTGTGGCATCTCCGTTTCCTAAAGAGGCTGGAAACAAGATTTCTGCCCCCAAAGCATCCCTTGGGAGGTGCGATGCTGAGCTGGGGCAAGGTGCAGGGAGTGAGGGACCTGCAGCGATGCAGATGATGGATGGGGAAGGAAGAGCTGATGGAGGGGACATAGGGGAGGAAGCTCAAGGTTTCTCTTTAGGGGTGTGTCAGAGCTGGCTTTCTCCTGAGCTGAGTTTTCCTCGCTCCTTTGTGAAGCAGCCAGAGCGGCTTTCCAGGCTGTGCTTTGCTTTTCTTTGCCTGGATGCAGGGATGGGAAGGTCTGCGGAGATCATGACAAGTGATGGGTTTGGGAAGGAGTGAGCAACCTGCACCCCTCAGGAAAGTGTGGTTTGGAGTCAGGATGGCTTGGTTTCACGTTGATTCTTAGCGTCTCTGAGTTTGCAATGGAGCAAAGGGGAACGGAGGGGTGAAAGGTCCTTTGGTGGCTGGTACTGGGTGGCTCTGACCTCTCCAGGACTGAAATCAATGGGAAGCTCCTGGGAAAATCTCTGGAGCCACCAGTTGAGATGGATATCAGTGCCCTGAGCACGGCAGGTAAAGTGCTGACATTGTCCTCTTTGGACACTGGGAGCACTCAGTCTCCGAAAGTGCTGCTGGCAGCAAAGCTAAAAATAGTGGCAGCAGGGGCTGGGGAAGGGAGGGGAGACGACCTGAGAGCATCGTGCCGATGGGTCACCTCTCTGCCTCTCCCCAGGTGCTCCGTGGATAACCGAGTGACCCGAGTGGCCTGGCTGAACCGCAGCAGCATCCTCTATGCTGGCAATGACAAGTGGTGCTTGGACCCTCGGGTGGTGCTCTTGGCCAACACCAAAACCCAGTACAGCATCCAGATCCAAGACGTGGACGTGTATGACGAGGGCCCCTACACCTGCTCCGTGCAGACAGACAATCACCCCAAGACATCGCGTGTCCATCTCATCGTGCAAGGTAAGAGGAAGGGAATTCCTACAGGGGTTGGGCTTGGGGATGTGATTTATGTTCGTCTCTTTTGCCCTCGTGTCTTCTCCTCCCATCGCTGCTACAATGAGACAACTTGGTGCAAACGTAGAGGCTGACCAATGGGTTTGGAGGGTCCCAGTGAAGTCCCAGGTATTTGCGATTGCATTTATCCATCTTGCTTTGATACCAGTCATGGGACGCTGCTGCAGGCAGCTCTGCCTCCCCAAGCGGTGCCTGGCAAACCCGTGCTGCTGGTGGTTGTTGTTGTATTTTCATGGTTTGTTTTGTTTTCCAATGCTGGAGGCGATGCTTGAAGGAAAACTTGTGTTTGGGGGAGAGGAGAGAGCTGGCAGATTTGTGTACTTTGCGGGGGTGTGTGTATGCCTAGCAACAATATGTGTTTGTGCGGTGAAACTCTGTCCTTCTGCGAGGAGGAGGAGGCGGAGGAAGGCCGGCACGGGATGGCGGAGAGCTTGCGATGGCCAAGCGTGTGCTCTGCACGCGGGCTCTCGAGGGGAGCGCACGAGCGTGACCACACGATGGTCAAGCAGACGGATGTTCATGCAAGATAGCTCCCGTGTCCGTGCCGTGGGACTTGGTGGGGACGTGCTGGGCAAGGGGGAGCCTGTGTGGTGGCACAGACGGGGCTTGCCGTGCTCTTATGGAGGCAGCCTCGGGGAAGATTAATGGAAAATTTCTAATCCCTTGCTAGCAACCTGTTTTCCCCCTCCTTGCTCTGTGATTTGGCCGGGAGCTCTTTTAGCATGACACACCAGCCTGAGTATTGGAATCTCGTCTCGGGCTAATTTTCGAATGCTGATGGGTGTATTGATTTGGAAACAAGCTGGGTTACAAAGGCATTGGTCTTGTACACAGAGTCGGGTTGAGCTAATCCGCCGTCGATACGCCAGGCCTGAGCGTTATTGACAGCCTAATGAATAGAAGGGGGAAAAAACCCAGACCCAGGGCCTTTATTTCCCCCCCTCTCCCTCCCTTTCCATTTTCTCTTTCCTCTTCGAGCCATCGAGCAAACTAAACAGAGGCGAACTTTCTCCATCTCCATTAACCGTGGAGGGGAAGCGGATGCATTGCCAGCCCGGGTCTTTGCTGTTTATCTTGCCATCTGTTATTACCTGCCTGACTTTCTTAAGCCAAAGTCGATCACCCGCAAGTTCTGAAGTCGCTATCAGGTGCTGGGGGTGATGCAGGACCAATTCTATCTGTTTTCTTCCCATTTCCCATTTCATGACCTAAATTTCCCGTATCACCAGACATCCAGGTCCATCCCTCCGGTGTCTTGCTGTATCATTAGGAAGAGACGTTTGGGGACTGGAGGAAAAGGTCATGTCTTAATTCTTTGCAGCGGTTAAGTATTGGAAGGTTCAGTGATGGGCTCAGTCCTCTAAGGTGGTGGGTATCCTCGATTCTATGGACAGAAATAGTGGCTCTTGGGAAAGCCCCCCTAATTTTCAGGGCTTACCCAGCCCTTTCTTGGATGTAAAGTCGCAAGAGCATCATTAAAATTTGGTTGGGGTGCTAGGATTAACCCTCATGCCTTGGAAATTCCTGCACAATAGGTTCTAATCCTGTCCTAAATGATGTTCAGGCTGTGGGACGCGGTGCTTACAACTCCCTCCCAGGAATGCGCCAGATTCCAGGGATGTTCCAAGGTCAGCACATGGCCGTGGGACCTCTTGTCCCTTTCCTGCAGCCCAACAGGAAAGGAGAAGTGGCAAGGGGAGCTGGGAAAGGGGGGACCTGACTTCTAAACAGGGTTAGTCCAGGTGCTGCTGGAAAGACAGAGGTGTGCAGGTTCTAAGCAGGTCGTGACTTTCCCCTTCCTGCCCCAGGAAGGAGCCTGGGGGCACAGCTCTGGAGGCAGGAGCAATTAAATCGAGCCCCAGGGCAGGCTGCGCTCTCCAAAGGGACTGGCCGCAGGGAGCTCTTCCCCTTCTAGCCAGGATTGCAGCAGCCTGCTGCTCCCCCAGGTGATGGGTGCATGGCAGCCAGGGTCCGGGCACCCTCAGCCCATGCTGTGCATCCCTCCTCTTCCTCAAGTTTAGGGGAAATTGCTGGGAAATGGTTGTGGATGGAGGGAGGGAGGAGCTGGGGCATCCCTGGTGCCTGCCAAGGGGTACTGGAGGAAGCGGTGCTTTAAAGGGGTGAGAGCAAAAACCAGAGGAAGGATAGGGATGGGAGAAGGAGCTTCCTGTAGGGTGTGAGGGTGGGGGATGGTCCCCCAAGGCAGCGGGAGAGAATTAGTTAGAACCCACCAGGAACCAAGGATGTCCACGCGGCAGCAAGGGAAGCGCTGCACATTGATATCTAGGTTGATGGTATTGATGGCTGAGATCCGAAAATAGGTGGGTAGAAGGCACCTCGAGAGCTAATTTAGCCCGTCCCCCTGCAACGAGGCAGAGCACTGCTGGCAAACGTGTGTGAAAGCTATTCTTGAAAATCTTTAACAAAGCAGGTTCTTCAGTCTCCCAAGACGCTCCATTCTGCTGCTCCGCTACCTTTATAATTAGAAAATGTATAGCTAATATCTGACCGAAACCTTCTTTGTTGGAAACGAAGTGGAGATTTTCTCAGCTTATCCCCAGCGGACGTGGGGAACAATGGATGAATGTCCTCTTTGTGACAACCTTTCGCTTTTGGGAAGGTTGTTATCGTGTTGCCCCTTAGCCACCTTCTTTCTGAAATGATGTCAGCCCCCTTTCTCCTACCTTTCCTCGTCGGTCAGGCTTTCAGAAACAACTTGTCAAGTCTTGAAATCCTGCTACAAAAGGCAAAAAGGTGATTGCTGCCGAGCCAGGAATAGCAGGTCAGCGCATCCCTCCTTCCCGCTGCGCTAATGTGGGACAAATGAGCCCGGGGACCGGAAAAGGGACCCTTGGTGTTGAAGGCATCAAACTTCAGATGTGTTATTTCAGGGACTGGTTTAAATGGGGTCAGGCTGAGTGTTGGTAACGCCAAGTTGATATGAGCCAACGGCATCCCTGCAAAAGGTACAGGGAGGTCCTGAGCACCGGGATCGCTCTAGGAAGGATGCTCCCAGACTAAAAGGAGCAGCTCAGGGAGTGCCCATGTCATCTGTGGTGTCTGGAAGGTGGTCCCTGCCCATCCGGCTCGCTCAGCCCTCATTTCTTCTTAGGAGGAGCTGTCCTAAGAGCAGACAAAGCACAGGGAAGCAGCACTGCCCGTGTTTGCAGGAGTTGCTCGGGACCCTTGGAAAGAGAGAGGCGTTGCTCGGTCAAAATCCCAGAGAAAACAGAATCCAGGGAAACCCCGCTCAAAACTCGGAGGGAGGCAGAAACCCAGAAGACTTGTGCCCCTCTGACCCCTGAGGAGTGATGCTTTCCCTCCCTCTACGCTCCTGCATCCCGCTCTGGTTTCCTTTGCAAGTTCTCCACTTCTTGCCCCCGCAGCAGCATCCCCCTTCTCCCCGCTCGCTGCAGGACACTCCAGCTATTTAAGCCGTTCTCCGTGTTGCTGGGTTGAAAAAGAGAGAGGAGGAGGAGGAGGAGGGTATCTGGAAAGCTCGTATTTGTATTGATAATAAGCCATCTTCAATGTGCGCCGGTAAAACCCTCCCACTGCCTTGTGAGATGCATTAAGGGAAGTTGGCCCTTATCTCGGCGCGGGAAATGGACTCAGGGAAGGAGGCACGGTGCCTCGCCTGCCGGAGTGTAATCTCACTGAGGCACGCAAAATTTGCATGATAGAAAATGGTGGAATTTTAGTGCTTAGAAAGAAAGAAAGAAAAAAAGACGGACCATAAGAAAAAAAGAAAAAAGGCAGGCAACTGGGGGATATTAGCGCTTTCCAGCTTCTTTATCAGTTTCCCTCGCCCTATCCGCCTCTTTCTGTTGTCACTGGAGCAACTAATCACCCCTCCCCTTTTGTTTGGTGTAAATGAGTTTTCCCACTCTTTCCCCAGCCCTGGGTTAATCTGCAAATCCCTGCCTTTGTTAGGGAGTTAATTACCTGCTCGCAGGAGTCGGGGGGCTTCCGGCTCAGGTGGCACGGGGCCGTCCCGGTGACGGGGGGCACACGCGATGTGGTGGTGGCACCTCGCCCCGTGCCGGGGCCACCCCGGGAGCATCGCTGCCAAGGTGTGTGCCGGCGAGATAAAGCCGCCGGCGGGGCTGCGGCAGCTTTGTTTCAAGCGCCGAACTCTCCCCAATTAATTTTCCTTTGATGCCTTAAGCCCCTTTCACTCGTGGGAGAACAAGGAGAACTTTTTTTGCAAAAGCGGCCGCAAAACGTTATCCTTCTTTCCCCCCCCACGAGTGAAAGCAGAGGGGCAGCATCGGCTGGGAGGAAGGCTCAGCCCCTGCAGTCATCATCACTCTTGTCCAAAGGCCCCCGGGGTGGCTCGCAGGGAGAACAGAGCAGATGGGAATGCGTTGCGCTGGGGTTTTTTTTGCCATTCACACCTTTCCCCCCATGGGAACAGTTCTAGAATCCAAAGCAGGTGTACAGAACGCTTTGTAAAAGGCTTGTGGGTGCTGGGAGAGGCTCCCCAAACCCATGGAGGGGAGGAAACATATGGGGAAAAAATCCAAATCCTCCCTCTCTTTGCCTGTGCTCCCGGCTCCTTTGACCGATGGGTTCCTTCCCCATCTCTCCTTTGTTGCTAATCACCGTCCATCCATCAAAGCATCATTTCTTTTTGTATGGGGGCTGTTGTGGTGGACTGAAGGTCCGAGGGAGCATCCCCTTCTCTCTGCCACTCCTGCATCCGCCGTTGTCCCTGGATCTCCCCATCTCCCTCCCAAGGTTATCCCATCCCTGGCTTCTCCACGGGGACCCGTTGGCTGGTCCGTGGCATGCCCATGGACCCAACTCCCTCCGGTCTCCCCAAAAAGTCACTTGACCTTTTTGCAAATCGAATTTAACATCTGCAAGGCAGAGATAATAATTGTCACCTCCTTCACAGGGGGGGTTGATGAGGATTAATTCGTTCATGTCGACAGAGGTCTTTGAAGATGGAACATGCTATCTGAGAGCTAAACGTTGTTATTAATTAGCAATTAGATCGTGGGGCACGAGGGGGGGAAGGCAGAGACTCCAGATGCCAGACAAGAAGCGCTTGCTCCGGGCAGTGTCAGGCTGCCCCAGTTACGTGCCTGTTGTGCTGCTGGAGGGAACTGGACGGGCTGTGTCCCATTGGGGACATGTCCCAAGTTGGTAAAGGAGAAGTAGCAGTGAAGGGATGCATCCTCCATGCTGGTCTGGCAGCCCAGCGATGGGCATCTCCAGAGCCACAGGAGGATGGATGCTGTTCCCAAGGAGAAATAATTGTCAGGAGAGTGGCGCAAGGGGAAGGAAGAACCAGTGATTCTCAGGACTCACTGACTGTTTGCATTTCCTTCATAGCTGGCTTTTTCGTGTACACTATGGCTACGGATAATTCCTGTTTTTCTCCCCCAGTGACCTGCTAACACTGTAATCCGGGGTGTTGCGGGGTTCACCCCAAGCAGCGATAACATGAACCCCTTTGCTGCACCGTGTCCTGCTGCCAGGCCAGCACATCAGTGCCTGCTGGGGCCATTTCCACCTCCAGCACCCCCGTGGCTCCGCTATTTCCCTCCTCCACAGCTGCAGCTGTGCACACTTTTGTAGCAGGGCAAGCTCGGTGAAACTCTTTGCAACTCCCTTGGAGATGCTCCAAGCGTGGGGGTCATCCTCTGATCCCCCCTATTCCAGAAAAAAAGAGCATGAGCCTCCTGGAGCCTTTCTGAGCCCGTTGAGCTCCCCATGGCAGCACCGTGTCCCCGGGACGCCCATCGGGCACCATCACCCCGCGCGGTTTCCAAAGTCCCCTCATTCGGCGTGACAAAGCCGGCGGTGGTTTAATGAGGTCAATGCAGTTTATTGTTGCTGCAGTAATCTCTTTTGTTTTACTACATTAAAATATTTGTGGTGGAACGGTCAGACCACTGTAAAGCGATCTCGCTACCTTAATGTTATTGTTGCCATGGCGACGCTAATGGCAGCTCAATAGCGTTATTGCAATCTAATCTTACGACAATAAAATTAAGGGGAGAATGGTGAGACCTCAACAATGGAATGTTACTACAGTAACAGCATTGTTATCGTAATCGCGGGAGCAGAGTCGACTCATTGTAGTGTAATGTTGGTACCAGCCCGGCGTTGTTACTATAGTAACACGAGCATCCGCCAAAAGTCGCGGCAGGGGATGAATGGAAGGAGCCGGCACCCGCGCGCCGCTACGACAGCTACCCCGGGGTTGTCAGCACAGGAAGGTCACGCTGGTGTACAGCCACCTGATTTGCCTAATTCCACCAGCGCGGTGTTTTTATCGGGGCTTTCTTCTTGCCCCTTGGTTGCGGAGCTCGCGGGAGCGGGTGTGTTGCTTTAGCGGCAGCAGCTCTGCAGGGAAGGATTTAAAGCACTGCCTCCGTCTAGTTCCAGATCCTTCTGCTCAGCGTTTTATAGCATGTGGCTGTTATGGAGCGATAACGTTTTATATTTCCATGTCATATTTCTCATCGTGAAGGATCCCAGCACGAGCTACAAATTATTGCCGCGCTGCATGACCGGGCAGGCAACCCGGCGCACACTGCGGGCGAGGGGAGGGGGCTCCATCCAAGGGCACCGCAGCTCACTGGGCACCAGCACCTGTGCAAGTGAGGGTCTTTTTTTTGCCTTGAGGACTTCTCTAGAGTCCCCAGACTTTGTGAAATGGGGCTGGGGTCTGTGTGCATCCTGAGCTGTGTGCTCCAGGCAGCACCTACCGCTGCTGGGGCGAGCATGGGGAAAATTTACCTGCATCCCAGCTGGATGCGCAGCTGGTCTCAGGGCTGGAAAGGCTCAGCAGGCAGACAGTGAGGATTGCTGCTGCAAAAGGTATTTATTATTGCAGTGCTGATTGTTACAGGGGTGCTCAGCAGCTCAGCATCAGTTCTGGGTGTTTCCTGCAGTCCCAGGCATGGGAGCGGTGAGGATGGATGTGGCTCCAGCAAGCGGTGTCCTGGCTGGGGCTGTGGGATTGTATGTCTTGGAGCATCTGTCCCTCCAGTGTGCTCGTTCAGCTTGGTTTTACGGGGCTCACCCCAAACGTGACAAATCCTGTGCGGCGACACGCTGGTGGGGAGTGGCAGCGGGGCTAGCTGGCGATGTGCCCCAGGCGCAGGTGACATCTCAATGCTGTTGCAGCTTTCGCCAGCCTCCAGGGGAGGGAGGCAGAGCTGGCCCCAGCATCGCATCCCTGCCGCGTCCCAGGGATGCGCGGTTGCCGTGCCACCACACCTGCTGGACGGGTTTGATGCCCCAATTGCTTGATTTGCACCCCAGAAATACCTTCACCCCCCCTCTCCTGCTTGGCAGGCAGGTCCTTACCCTCAGCTTGGAGTCCCTGGGCTACCTTGTGGTTTGCCAGGAGATCTCCATCCCTTCTTGGTGCACCTGAAACTGGAATGTGGGTGCATTTTGCCAGCCCAGCCTCCAGCCTTACCAGAAATCTGGGTCTGTTCAGCACGGCAGCTGCTCGGCTCCCCTCGTGCATCAGCATTTGCTCTCTCTCCATGGGTATTTGGACTCTGACCACTGCTGTAATTCCTTGTTTGTCCTTTAATACAAGACCCGTGAGCCCCCCTGACTCCGGAGCTGGAATCGGTGGGACCCAGGGCGTCCCGCGTGCCAGCTCTTTGTGGCAATCTGGTGCCGCAGCCATCCTGCCAAAGCGGCTCCTCCGGGACTGACGTGTTTGAAAACACGAGCAGCGGCTCATCTCCCATTCACTGTTTTTCTCCATCATTTGCTTTATTAAATATTGATTTTCTGTTGCATTATTAAACCTTAAGTCCCGAGCATAAATTCAGAGTTGATACTTTAATCTGGCTCTTCTTTTTGGCCTTTAGAGCTGAGTTTTCTGGCCAGTCCCTCCGGAGGCAAGTCCAAAAGCGAAAACCTGTTGCAGAGGCTCGGGGAGGTGGAGAGCAGGAGCAGGGGGCTCTGCCCGAGGGAGTTGGGGCTGTTTGGTGCAGCCTTTGCTATCGAAGGTGGCATCCACAGGGATCCTGGCTTGCAATCCTGCCCAGACGGCGGGTGAAAGGATTTTGGAGAGGCATTAGCCAAGCTTTGCCGGGAAATTTGTGTGTTATCAGCTGGGGGAAGGATATCCTTCTCTTTTTTTTATTTTTTTGTGGAGCAATTGCAATCTGAAAGGGGAATTGAGTCTGGAGCCGGTGCATGGGCAGAGCAGCAGTAGAGCATCCCTCCGTGTGTCCTGCTCTGGGTGCTCCCTGGGGTTTTTGCTGCCGTGCTGTACCCAAATTGCCGTGGAAGGAAGCCGCAGATGGCGATGCCTTGTCCTAAACGCATCTCTTAAAACGCAGCTCCTGGGCCGTGCTGTACAAAGCTGGGCTTTGCTACCCTGCAAATCCCCGGCAAAACCGCAAGCTGGCCTTGGCCAAAACTCCAGGCAAAGCCATGGAGATGCAGGATGGCCACCAGCGCCAGGCTCGAGAAAGCCACCAGCTGGGCAGGAGCGGTGCAGGTGGCCACCAGCATGTCCCCGATAGCCAAGGTGGGTCACGGTGACCCTCCCCATCCCTATCGGGGAGCTGCACACAGCCAGCAGCTGCCAGCAACCAGGTGTCAGAACATGTTCCAGAGCCAGGATAACTCTGCAGCCAAAAGGGAGGTGGGGAAAGCAGTGTGGCAGCGCTGGCAGNCTGCCGAAGAGCTGGTCCGGCCCTGCTGCCTCCCAACCGCTAGAAAAACTCCGGCAAATATCCATGAGCTTATGGACAGGCTGGAGAGGGTCGCTGAGCCCATGGGAGAGTGAATGGGAGGAAAACGCGGTGTTTTCGGCTCTGGTTTGGCTTTGGTCTTGAAGGATAGAGGTGCAGGCTTGTAAAAGGGGAGTTGCAGTTAAACATGGGGAGAGGTGTGATCTTGTTTTACCCTTCTGTCTGTTCTGGTGTGGCAATGGAGGAGAAAGATTCAGTAAAAGAGCAAGGGGAGGAGTCGTGGGAAGAGAACCAAAAGGCAAGGATCTTTGGAAAAGAGGTGGGAGCACGGTCCTTCAGACAAGAGATGGGAATGTGGTCTTGAAATAGTTCTGGTTTGGGTGTTCTGGGTCTGGCTGGTGTGACCTGGTGGTGTGGGATAGCAGCGAGTCCCCTATGCCTTAGAAATAAGGTGACTTTGGTCATTAGCGCAGGGCCAGATCCCTGGAAGGTCCCACCGGGTGCAGGCGAGGGGACAGGGAGGTCTCGTTGCTCTGGGTGGACCCACGCAGTCGTTGTTCATGTCCCATCACGCCAGCATCTCCCAGAAGGTTTCAGCTCCAGTTTCCTTTCTTTAGCATCCAACGTGAGGCTGGGACGAGGCGGTGAAGGTGGCAGACGCCGTGCTGGCTTGCTCTCCAGCATGAACCAGCCTTGAGATGGGGTCAACAGAGCAGTCCTCTCCATGGATTGTCCTCCTGGTAATCCCTCCTCCTCCCAGCCAGCCCGGCAGCTTCAGCCTTTGATCCTCCTCCTCTTTTGCAAATACTTGGTGGAATTAAATCTCTCTCTTCCCTATCTTTTCTTTTTGGCTGAGTCTGTCTGATATATATACACACATATATAATTTTTGTCTTTTTTCATTCCTTCAGCAGCAGGGCTATATAATTGGTGGCCTCGCCAAGCTTTCTGTGCTCTAAACCCTTCCTGCCTTGGCTCCGACCGGAGTTCATTACTTTCTGAAAAGCTTGGTTGTGTGTTTGCGCTGGGATGATGGTTGTTGTGGAAGGGAGGATATTGTCAGCCCAGCGAGGGGAGGAGGGGCCGGTTTTGGCCAGGACTGCTTTGTAATCAAATCCCCCTCTCTGCGTCTTTTTAGCAAATTGTCAAATGGAAAAAGCCACTTGGAGCACAAATGAAATACCGGCACCCTCCCCAAGGCAGGAGCACACAGCTCAGGCCCCTAATTAACGTGCAGCGAAAGGTTGTCTCGCTCTCGGGGGCAGCAGGAAAATGCCGGTTTGCAAATTGCCAGCGAGAGGGATGCTCAGCCCTGGGCAGGTGGGAGCAGGAGGCAGCTCCCATTGCCACGGGCTTGACGGTGAACCCTCCTCGTGGCTGTCCCTCCCAAGTGTTTGCATCCCCAGTGCTGCCCCGGGCTCCCCGTCTACCTCTGTGTTTTTTTCCAGCATTGAAAACACAGCGAGGCGGAGGCGATTACAAGGATTGGAGATGCAGTGACACTTCCCTGGCAACAAGTAATTGATTTATTAAAGACATTACAATACATTTGTGGTTGAGCGTAAGAGTTGCCTTTGAACTCGCTCGGAAAAATCCAAAGAGATGGTGCCTGTTCGCAAGGACCGCGGGCAGAATAAATCCGCGCTCCCCCATCGCCTCCCCCCCGCCACCGCCGCAATTTCATTTCCCTTTGACTGGCGCGAGTAAATATCACAGCTCGACAACTCCCGTCCAGTGACCGGTGTGATCCAATTTAATAGCATTTAAAAATTCAAAGTGATTGTTAGCCAAATGGAAATGTAAGATTTCATACCCAGGCTGCCTTGGGGAGGAAAGGAAGAATGAGGGAGGGTGCGGGGGATGGAGACAAATGGACTAGATAAAAAATAATGGAAAGTAACTTAATTAAAGAGGCTCGAGCCAAGTTAAAAACAGTAATGATTTGGAATCGGAGAGGCACAGTTTTTTAAAAAGGAAAGGGAAAGAGGAAAGAAAGGCAACTGTGGATAAAGAGCCTGCAAAATGATTAAATGGGAGGAGAAGGAGGCAGAGGAGGGAAGGGGTAAAAATAGTCTGACTGTGAAAAGCGGGAGCGCAGGGGGAATAGCCGGTGCCGCTGACGAGGCTGGGCGTGAGAAAGACAAATAGGGAAATTAAAGGATGCTCTGGGGGGGAGAGAGCTCCCCATGGCTTTTCTGGCGTTCCTAGAGGCATGAGGGTGGCCGAGAAGAAGGCTCGAGGGCTTTGTCTAGGAGAAAGGGGAAGCGGAGGAGCGGTCCTCATGGAAAAGGCAAACAGCCCCCGCGTGCTCCGGGCACGCCGATGTCTCTGCCTTGCGGTAGCGTCGCTTTTCCTTTTAACTGGGTGAAGCACAGCCTATTTGGGTTGGAAGTCAGTAATGAAATTTTAATTGCCCCTCTGTGCAGGCGAGCATCCTGCAGTGCTCTCTGCAGCCCGATGACTACTTCTTAACCGCCGTGCTCCCGTCTCGCGTGGCCCATCGGAAATATCTGCCCTGGCAGCCATCCCCACGGCTCTGCGAGCGCCGCGGAGCCTGAAAAACTGGTGCTCTTGGGGGGGATGATGATGGGCTCTGGCTCGTCGGTGTTGGCTCTCCGACTTGTTTCTGGCAGCGTTGGCCAAGCCTCGGGCTGATCCCCTGGGTTTGGAGCAGTCGGTGTGTTGGGTCAGGATGCCCTGGGTAGGGTGCAGGACCAGAGGGACTTGCCGGGAGGAGCGAGGATGGGTGCGGGCTCTTGGAGCCTGGAGAGGAGAGCGCAGCTCCTCAGATGGGATTAGTGCCAGTGTGGAAAGTGCCGTCGTCAACACTTACTTTGTGCTCGAGTCAGGGGAGAGGGAGCGCGCGAGTGTGGAGATAAGAACAAATATGCAAGAGCATAGTGTGTTTTTAATGGAAGGGAGATTTATTTCTCTCTGTGTCTTTTTAAGCCTCTAGATAGATGGTAAAAAAGCCCAGCCCAACCCACACACAACCTGTCTGCCTGAAATAGCTGGAATGTAATTTAAAGAGCATAATTTTAACTAATACTTCACTTTAGAGACACCTGCCCTATATTCATTGGAGATGCGGGCTGCATTAGAGCATCTGATTTATCTTTGCAAAGGATGCTCGAGCTCCTTTGTTCCTGCCAGGTCCCTTTTGACGAGCGAAGTGGCACAGGGCCGGTTGGGCATGCTCGGATCTCCATGTGACGTTCACTCCTCGTGGATGGAGAGCTGGGGGGGCACAGGGAGAGCCCCCCACTCTCCGTGAGCGGGGCTGGGAGCAGGACCTGCACTGCCAGGGTGGGGCATGGCCCCCTGTCTTTGGCTGGTGCTGGGGAGAGGAGCTGAGGTTTCATGCGGGATGGTGCGCGCTGATGGACCAGATGAGGAATATTGTGTCAACTTGCTGCCTGTTGGTACGGGAGACTCCAGGTTGACTGGGAAGTGCCGTTTGCAGGAACATGCTCTCGGGATGCATGCCCAAAATGAGATTTGTGCATCTTGGCTGATGTGAGCTCTGGCTACACAAAGGATGTGGCAGGTCCTGTGGGCAGAGGCTCTGGGTATCCCATTATCTCTTATGCTGTTGTCTTTGTAAGGAGCATGCGAGGAAGAGAAATACCTGTTGTCGTGTTGATAGAGAGATGAAACCCAAAGAAATGGTAGTGTTTTGTTCAGGAGTCCTCTGGAGCAAGCAGCGGTGCAGGCATCACTCCATCCTTCTCTGCAGCCTATTGACCCACATCAAGGAGGCTTTTGACTTGTTATTTAAAGAGGAAAAAAAATAATAAGATTCCACAAATCAGGATTTTCTCCTGGAATGTGACCCAGTGGAGGAGAGCATCCGATGGTGTCCTGCACCCCTCAGGAGATGGCAGGGCAGCTGGCTTCCGCTTGGGGGACGGCTATCGAGGACAAGGGAGCATGGGGACGAGCAGCAGGAAAGACAAGGAGAGGAGAGCTATTGTCAAATCCCCAGCTCACCCTTGCTGATCTGAAGTTCACTTGTAATATTTTTCTCGACTCGGGTTGCTAATGCATTTTGTTCTCCCGAGCGCGCGTGGCCTGACTTCCCGCGCAGCCTTTAATTAGTTTCTGGATGATGACATCTCCGCTGAGAATCATCTCGCCGTGTCCCTCCGATCTCGGGGGGAGATAAAGGAATCTAATAAAGACATTCAGCATTTCTAGGTGATGGGTTTGACAAGCTTTCTATTAACGAGGAGTCGCGCTCCCAGTTTTCTCAGGGGCATGCTGTGGCTCATCCCCACGCGGGGGCTTTCCCGGGGGTCCGACAGACCCGCGACTGGTGGGAGGAGAGGGTCCCTGTGCGCGGTTAGACGGGGTTGGTGTCAGTTTGATGGTCACCACGGAGGTGGTTGCGGGAGAGGCTGTAGTGCTTTGAGGAGAGGTGTCAATAAAGCGGGAAAGATGATGCAGGTGTCTTAAGGTTTTGAGATCCTTCAATTTTCTGCCTTTTATGAGGTGTCGCTTGACTTGCAGGGGAAATCCCAGGTGTCTGGGGGTGCAAAAGCTGGAAACGAGATCCCTGCTCCGTGCGGCGTGGAGCTGAAAATGAGATCTGTCTAGACAGGGAGCTGAACCGCCGAGCAGTCCTCGTTCGGCTGCATTTCTTCTTGGGTAATAAGGCAAAAAACCTAACTTTTACATCTTTCTTCTTTTTCTCTTGTCATTCATCATCATTAGGCTCCTTTTAGAGCAGGCAACAAAGTCCAGAGCAGTGCCACGGCTTCCTCGGGGCGTCATAACGTGAAAGCAGAACTCCGGGTTCCCAAGCCGCAGTGATGGATTCTGCCCGCTCTATCGAGTTGCCTGTTAATAGTCACGCTAAGCAAGCTCCGGCGTGATTCCCCAAAGGTGCGGGGCTCGGTCGCAGGTTTTTCTTCCTTTTTGAGGTAGGAGAAAAGAAGTGGATCCCTTCAGAGTCTTGAAAGCAGGGGACCAAATCTACCCAGGCAGCACCCCAACTCCGCAGGGAGTCTGGATCCAGGTTGGTGGTTTGCGCCCATGTGAAAGTCAGGAAAAAGTCCTTGTGCTGGAGAGCCGACTCTCCTTTCGTGCTGTGTTTATTCTGGCATATCCCTTGGTGACTGTGGCAGGAGTAGCGCTGATTTATGCTGCTGTAAGTGGAATCAGATCGGGCTCCCTTTTGGCACCCAGCTGTAAAGTTTGTCTGCAGAAACCCTGCTGCTTATGCAGTGAATGATACACACGTTCACAAATACTTTACTAATGAAGGATTGGAAACATCTAGTTTCCCCCCTTCCTCCTCTGAGTTCTGATGATGCCGTGCCGTAGAACCTGCTGCAGAGACAGGCGTAAAAAATTGTGTGTCCTCCAAGCTCAGGAAAGCTTTGCGGTAACAGGCGCCGCGATCTACTTGGGGGAAATCACTTAGACACATCCTCGGTGCTGTATGACACATCTCATTACGCCCTGCTTAAAAACGAGCGATTGCCATTAGTTATTTATTAATTGCTTATTAATGTCATTACGTATGTCCTCATCGTTTCCAGGCTCCTTTCTTCGTGTCTTTGGTATGGCGCAGATTGGGCAAAGCCGAGCCAGACCCGGCACGCGGTGGGGAAGGGAATAGTCATGCAAACCCAGGGCAGAGGCAGTGCCGGGGGGCAGGATCGGGTCCTGTCATTGTCAGGTTTTTGGGTACCAGCCTGTGTGACCGAGACATGTAGCTGGCAGCAGGCTCTAAGGCGGTGTTTTCCCTTCCTCGCACCCCATGGGCTTCCTCAATTCGGCTCTTGAGCGGTGTTGCTATGAAGGAAGGATGAAGCCCTCTCTGCTTTTTCCTTAATTATGGTTGTGGTAGAGTGGCACAAGCTGATTTACAAGCCCATTATGATACACCTGTAATTGAAGGCGCAGGTCTCTCTCTATTAGCTCTCTGCCTTCCTTAAAAAGCAGAAAGGTTTCCAAGGCAAAAAGAGGGAGAAGGCACAATGGAGGTGCGGCAGCCGAGCATCGTACCTTCTCCCGACCAGCGGCTGCTGCTGGAGGAAGGAACCTGCTGTGGTGACATCCTCGAGGAGCTGGATGGGGACCCAATGTCGGGGTCTCTGCCTTGCATCCGGGTTTGCTGGACCCCACCGCTGCTGACCCGGGACCATAGGCTTGGTTTGACTTGTAGCATTGCCATGAGCAGGGCCAGGGCTTTTCCCTGACGAGTCCCAGAG
The DNA here is from genome assembly GCA_013400615.1 of Syrrhaptes paradoxus. NCBI lineage: Eukaryota > Metazoa > Chordata > Aves > Pterocliformes > Pteroclidae > Syrrhaptes > Syrrhaptes paradoxus. The sequence goes on along the minus strand of VZTO01014683.1, from coordinate 6,500 downwards.
GCAGAACCCATGCCAGCAGCGCTTTGTCAGACACGGGGAAGTCTGTGGGTGACAGCCCTAAGAGGCTGTTATTAAAAGCCGGAGCGCCGCAGCCTGATGTTCAGGAAGCTGCCGGCGCGCATCGCAGATCGCCCGCAGGATGCGAGTCTGGGTCTCCCTCCTCTTCTTTCTTTGAGATGCTTTTAGAGTTGTTCTTTGTTGTTTCCTTTGATCTGGAGCAGATGTTGCTGGTGCTGGAAGATGGAGGTTTGCGTGTTTGATGAGGGGGAAGCAAGGCGCTGCCAGGCTTGTCAGCCGGGGTGAGCACTCGCCCTCCTCGGCTCTAAGACCAGAAGGGGTTTGCAGGACTGGGAAGCTGATGTGGGTATTTCTGTGCCACCTGCCTGGCTCACAAAAATGTAGGTAGAAAGGAGGTAGGTAAGCCAAAAAAAAAAAAAAAAAGGTGAGTCCTCCTTGGAAGCACCCAACTTGGAGGGACTCATCTGAGCNGGGTTTGCAGGACTGGGAAGCTGATGTGGGTATTTCTGTGCCACCTGCCTGGCTCCCAAAAATGTAGGTAGAAAGGAGGTAGGTAAGTTCCCCCCCAAAAAAGGTGAGTCCTCCTTGGAGGCACCCAACTTGGTGGGACTCATCTGAGGTCCTTCCCTGTCTCTGATGGAGAGGTGGCTCCAAATCCACTCTCCCTTAGGGGTCTTCTTGCCTCTCGCCTGGTGTTTGGCTGAAATTTGGGGTGCCCAGGGAGCCTAGCCGTGCCAAGGGGTCCATGAGGAGACCGCGGTGTCGGGGACAAGGAAGCGCAGGTCGTTGCATCGTCCTTGCACGCAAGGGAGATGGATGGGGAAGCGATGGTGAGAGGAGGCGGACGGGTCGAGGGGACGTGCGTGGGCTGCTTTGGCACCTGTGTTGGCTCCGGGATGGGTGTTTGGAGGTGAAAGCATAGCGGGGATATAGTCTGTGCCAGTGGCAGGAGGGTGTCTGAGCGCCAGGGAATAGATCTGTGTAGGCAAGTGCATATGCTTGGATCCGTAAAGACATATCTCACCTGCCTGAACACCCTCGAACGTGTAACGCGCCATATGGTTGGGTTTCATACTTAAGCAAGCTGCTTGCTGTCCCGGGGGCTCTGCGTGTGCGAGGGGGAGGCAAGTCCGGGCAAACTGGGGGCATGCCCCGGGCACCTGCGGAGGGCTGAGAGCAGCCCAGAGACCTTTCCCATCCTGGTGGCAAGGATAGGGGGGAAAAAGAAGCAGCCAGATCGATAAAACACCAGCCCGTCTCCGGGGAAATCTGCGCTGTGTCACTGGAGCAGCTTGGCCAACACTGCCATGTGTAATCACTGGTGAGCGAGAGAGATGCTGAACACAAAAGGACTGCCCGCAAGGAGAGGGATCCCGCCTGGGAAGCCTGCATTTATTTAGCTTGATTTATTTATTCATTCCCATAGGGGCACGGCTCCATCTGCGTCCCGCGTGCAGCATAAGAAATTTCTCCTCTGCCCCATTGCCGCGGCAATGCCGACTGACGGTGAAAGCGTCGTAATGCAGCGGGAACGGGAGCACCGGTGACCGTTCAATAATAATAAATATATACCTGCCATCACGTATTTATGAAGGTTTGCCTCCCTAGCGTCGTAAAAGCCTTGCAACATACCTGCTCAGTCTCCAGAAAGGCATTTTAAATAGTTCGTGTGGTTAATTGTTCAAACGTTTAATTAGCATACCATAACTGTCGTGTTCAATCCTACCGCCGCACGTTTAATTGAAGGGTTAGCTAACGACTTCGCTGACGTTGTCGCTCCAGTGTACTTCCCAGCCATTCCACCTTCATCTCCTCCCAGGTGGGCTGCAGTAATTCACCTCTCTCCGAGCGTGTCTCGAGCTCGCCGGGGCAGGCTGGGCTTTTTCCACAGCACGTGGGCAGCTTGAGCTTCCTCTGCACGTGTCGGGAGAGCTGCAAAGTCTCCCGTTGCCCAGGCGAGCAGCAATGCCGTCACCTCTGCGCCCCTACCTGGCCTGAGCAAAATGTAAGTCTGCTTGTGGTGGTGTTGAGAAGGAGGATGTGATGCTCACGTTTTGGGAAATCCAACTGTAATTGGTTTTAATTGAATTTTAGAATCTGGTCAGTTGATTACAGATTTTAGTCTTTCGCCTGGGTGGGTGCAAATCTGTGCGTGCAGTACCAGAGTCTCAGTGCAAAGTCTGTCCTGTTTTGTGGGTTTTTTTTGTTGTTTCTTTTTTTTTTTTTTAAATCTCAGTGAGCTCCGCAAAACAAGCGAAACTGGCTCGATGTCTATTCAGTAGCTAAAGCATCGCCAAGGTTCCTCTGTGATTTAGCGAGCGTCGCACTAGAGATGCTGGATTTTGCTCTCGTGTTGTCGGGACTTGCAGCTGGAAGCTATTGCTTCTTCGCAGGCAACGGAGGGCCGTTCGCTGCGCAGACGCTTGTCTCTTTCCACCTCTCCGAAACGGCAATGGTAATACCTCCTTGGCCGATTTTCAGCGTCGAGACTGTCAGTTGAGTTTTTTCAAAGGGCACGTGGGTTTCTTGGCTGGCGGCGGGGCAGCCATAGAGCCGCTGTAATTAATTGCTGCTCCTCAGCGGACTACCTGGCTATGGCCAGAGCATCTCCTGGCTCCGGGCGGGCGGGTGGTCCCAGGAGGGACGTGCCGTCCCCGTACGCCGGGCTTAATGACACCCATGCATATTAATAATTCTTGCGGTGTCGTCCTCTCGCCCTCCGCCGTCCTGCCCCAGAGCCTCCGCTGTTCTGGGAGCGTCTGATCCGTCGTCGTCCTCCAGCGCATGATTAGCAGATTAGCCGTAGTGCCCAGAGCAGCAAAAAAATGAACTCCCAGAAGCCCTTCAAAACAGCGCATAATTCATTACCCACCTTGATTTCCACTTAAAATGTACTTTAACTACACTTCCAACTACAAACCCTAAATCACCCTCATGTTCACAAAAAATCCATCATTTTTTATTTTATTGCACGGCACTGGCATGACATAATCCCTTCCAGAGCGTCTCGGAGTGCTTTACGGATCAATAAATTACTTACCTGCACAGCAGAGGCAATGCGTGCAAGGCCATTGCAGTCATTCCGGCTCGGCGCGGCCCCGGGAAGGTGGGGAGAGGCGGGGAAGGGGTGCTGGGGAGTGGGGTCCGGGTCAGGAACAGGGGTCTCGCTGAGGTCTGGGATGCTGCTCCCAGCGGGTCGATGAACAGGGCTCTCCCAGGGAAGGCAGAAGGAGCAGGATGCTTTGCAGGTGATTTGTGTCTCTCCTGCAAAGCGCCGCAGCGGGGTGCCAATCTGCTGCTAGGCTCCGCAGAATGGCCTGAAAGAAAAAAAATAAATAAACCAAGGAAGGTGATGGTCTTTATTATGTTCTGCAGGTGCAGGCTGATAACAGCAGCCGATCGTTTGTCTCCTTCAGCCTTGCTGTAGAGCTTGCAGAAACCTCAGCCCTCCCCAGCAGCCACATCGCATCCTCCACGCATGCCGCAGCGGGGTCCAAGCGCTCCCGGCTTGCTCCTCATCCCTTCCCTTTCTGAGCCCCACATCTCCTCCCCCCCCATCCTGTGTGTGTGTCCCCTCTTTGGGTCCTGGTCTGTTGTATCTGTCCTGCTCCTGGATGTTGATGATGGCAGCGCCGGTGCAGCGGCATGGCTTTCATCCCAATTAAGTATCTCCATCCTTTGCCTTTAGAGGCTCCTCTGTAGACCTCTTGTCCTCATGGCCAGGTCCCCGTGGTGCTTTTCTGGTTCCAAGGGCACAATAGGGAGCTTGCAGGGCTGCACAACGAGCTGCAGGGTGGGTGCTGTATTCCCAGTGGGATGCCACTCTGCTGGAAAACCTTTGTCATAGCTGGAGGACAGCATGAGTACTGGAAGAGGGGTGGGGAAGAAGACACCACGGAGGTCTCAAGCCTCTCTAAAATGACAAAATCCCTCTGGCTACAGTTTCCTCCCACTGCAACTTCATCTTCTCAGCCCTCACTTTCTCCTGTGTGTTACTGTCAAGGCAGAGGAGACTGATGAGCTACCCACAGCTTGTTGAGGTGGAAGGAGGATGGCAATCCAGCCTCCTTCACCCACAGTCAGAGATTTGAGGGGGAGCAGACCCAGCGGCATTCTCATTTCCCTCTTTGTTTCATTGCAGTGTCTCCAAAAATCACCGAGATCTCTTCTGACATCTCCATCAACGAGGGCGGCAACGTCAGCCTCGCCTGCATAGCCACGGGCCGGCCGGATCCCACCATCACCTGGAGACACATCTCGCCCAAAGGTAAGAGCGGACCGTGATGAGGAATATTCTAGGGAGGGCTCAGCATCGGGCGGGAGCGGCTGGGGAGGTGTCGTTGGCTGGTTCACCTTGCAAGGAAAAAACCAAACAGATGGTGCACTGAAGAGATGGGATCTAATGCAGGAGCGGATGAGTCTGGTGGAGAAACATCTGGCGGTCAGGGAGGGGAGATGATGGTTTGTTGGTGTGGAGGACCAGCAGAAGGTACTGCGTAGGGGCTGGCGTGTTTAGGAAATGAATGTGTTTGTCTGGCCCTATTTTGAAATGCTTTTGTGGGATTCCTGCACGTTGCCTCAAAGAAGGACTGTAAATATTGCAAGAAACACTCAACGCGTTAACTTATTTCTGGGTTGTTACTGGGTTAACTGGAACCTGAGTGGAACTGTATGGGCATGACTCCTGGGAAGGCAATTCCCGCTTGCCCCCATTCGGGAGCACAGGATTTCACACCCCTTTTCCAGCTGTTTTTTTTGGCGTTTGTTTTGTGTTTGGCTGCCCCTTCGTTCCCAGGGGGTTGCGAGGCTCTCACCGGTGAGGTCTGGGGGCTTTGGGTGGTATGAGCCATCCGGCCAAGGGGCAGTGCCTGGCTCCAATCCTCCGATCCCCTCTAAGCGCTCGTGTTCAACCCCAGTCACTGTGTCCCAGAGGCTTTACTGGTATGCATGGGCTGTTGTCCCAGACAACTGCCCCAGGTTCTCCTCGGGGACGCCCCGACCGAGCTGTCCGGCAGGGGAAGGAGAGGCTGCGGCAGCGATGGGCGGCACCACGTCTGCTATCTCTGTTCCGCTGCCCAACGATGGCTCCGGCGTCTCGGTGCAGCCCCATTGATCGCTGTGCTGTTTGTCCGCGCCGTAGCGATCTGCTGGGCCAGATCCATCACTCTCCATAGCCCAGGCAGGGAACGAGCTGAGTCGGCGGCATCTCAGCCCATTCCCTAGACAGGAGCTGCTGTAAAACCCATTCCCTGGTGCACGCGTTGGCTTATCCGCCTTAGGTGGTTGTGCCTCTGCCAGGGTGGCCTTCGGTCAGGGTCTGTGTGTGGTTGAGTGGTGAAATGCAGGGCACGGATCTGTGTGCTCCCCTCTGGCCCCGAGCATCTATCCCCAGTGGCATCCAAGTTGCTGTCACTGTCTCTGTCACCAGCAGGAAGCATTTATAGTTGAGGGAGCCTGTGTGCTCCCACCTTGAAGCCTTTTCCTCTTTCTCCTCTCCACCTTCTCTGCCTTGACAGGGTGTTTTTTGTGCCGTTCAACCTCCCCACCGCAGGCATCTTGTTTTTCCTGCACCCCCTCCTGCTCCCCAGGACCCTCCTCTCCCATTCTCAAGCCCCTCGCAGCTTTGTCCTGCGCACCCTCTGTCCCCTCCTAACCAGGCTTCTCCCTGACGATGCCTCTTCGCCAGGGCTATTTTCTGTGTTTGCAGCCATCCGGCAGGTTTCTTTCCCCTGGGGAATCTTTACCTGCGCCTGAACCAGATGTTTCCATTTTACTTAGGACTTAGCTGCTATGGAAACTGAGGATGCACCGGGAGAGGAAGAGTGAGCTAATCAGAAATTACCTGTGGCGCCGGGTAATTTGCAGCAGCAGCTCTTTACCTGATTTTGCCCATGATTAGGCATTCTGCCTCCCAAACTCTCAGAGAAGAAATGATCACAGGGATTTACTGGAGCCTGGCCTCCCGCTGATGGAGGGTGCTGAGCCCGGAGGTGGCCCGAGACAACTGTTTGTCTCTCCGGGTCTGCCAAGCCACCAAGGGGGACATCAACTTTTCCTTTTTGCATTCAGCGCACGTAGGAGAGATGAGGATGGGAAGCGTGGGGACTGAAACAGGAGCCAGGGCAGGTGCACAGAGGTGCTCCAGCAGATGTGGAGATGCTGAACCTTTCCCTGGTAGGATAGACTCTAATTTGGAGAGCCAGGAGCGAGCAGGGACCCAAAGCTAGCTTCCAGTCCCCGTCTTGGTTGCAAGGAGGTCTCGCTTCCTGTTCCTTCTTGCTGCCTTTCTCGATCTCGCTTGGAGTAGTGGAGAACAGGGACCGGGGAGAATTGGCGAAGGAAAAGCTGGAGCATCGTGTAAGGGTTTACACAGCGGGTGGGTATACGGCTCTCACCGCTGTCGCTGGGGAGAGGTTTGGATAGCGCTGCCTGCGCCAGGCACGGGCAGAGCAGGAGCTGAAGGAGCCGGTCCCCATGCCTAC
>VZTO01014682.1:8617-76225 GCA_013400615.1 Syrrhaptes paradoxus | reverse complement strand
TTCAACTGCTGAAGTCCAGCTTTGATTTCTATGGTTAGAGCAATCAGTTCCTGTAGAGGCACACTGAAATCAATGAAAGCAATGAGACCTATAGTTAAATACTAGATCTGGAATAACAAGTGGCTGTTCTGTCACTACTAAAGTTGCTTGTGTAATCCATTCTTCCCTGCATGGAACATGGATTGATCCATGTTTTCTCTTTTCCGTAATTTTCTGTTTACTGTATGTCATCCTAGAGAAGTAAGACAGAATTTAAAAAGGGAAACAGAGACACTGTGAAGTAAACATCAGAAAAAGAAATGATGTTAGCCATTATTAAAGCATTTGCCTCTTTCCTTCTACCAGAATCATGCTTTCAAATTGATGAGAGGGAAAACAAAACTGACATATTTATCTCTCTCTTTGGAGCAGCTGTTTTCAATGCTCAAACCAAACTGCCACTGGAGGAACTGATGGTTTTGTTTAACAAATAATCACAGACAGAAGGTCTTTGACACTCTGTACTAAGCAATTACTTTTAGATATGGAGCAATGCTGAATGAAAGAAAAAAAAAGAAAAAGAAAAGAAAAGAACAATACCAAAGCAAAAACCAGTTTACTAAGAGGAAGGAAATTATTTATGTTAAACTGAACAGAAGAAACTCAATTAGGTGAGAGACAGAGGCATTCACCAACCCAGGCAGTATTAGTGGTAACAGACCTTGTATGTCTCAAGAAATTTAGGACAGGTACCAACTAGTTAACTATGTAGTCAGTATCAAACGTAAAAGAAAAGGCAGTGTACTTTTTCCCCCTCTGTAGAACTCTCTCACAGGTGTCTGTATGCCAGAATTTTTCCATACAAAATGGAATTACCTCCTCTCAAAGGGATGTAGGTGTTAGATAATAATAACAGAGAAAGGTACAAAGTATAAAAATTCTCAGATTGGGGGCTATATAGGAGTTCATCTGCAACCTGACCTTATCTAGAGTGATCAACTAATCAAAATATGGAAGACTTCAGAGAGAGTTCTGCTTACACCTCATCCTTCTGCAATTGCAGAAAATGTCTGTAACTGTACAAATATACATCTAAATATAGACACTGAAATATATACTCACTAGTTTATAAAAATTTACAAGCTCTGCTTCTCTATCATTAAGATTGAAGAGCCTGCAAATTTCATAAACTGCATAAGGAATTTACATCTCAGGAGATCAAATACTTCAGAAGCTGGATGAAGTTGTAAAGTCTATGAACTGAAGAGACATAAAAGGAGAGAGGGAAGAGTGAGAGAAGGAAGGAAGGGGGGGAAGGATGACTGGGAGGACAGAGGGAAGGTGGTAGGGGAGGAAGGAGGGAAAGAAATGACACGGTAATTTGTTTTACAGAGCTGAAATTACACATACTTTAAAAGGCCACGGCTGTGTCTCTTCTCCCTCATTGTTTTCCTTGCTTGTATCGGCAATGCTGAAGGAAGAAGTGAGGATTGTCTCCCACAGCTTCCTTATTGGCACTAGACAAATACTTTCTGTGAACATGAGCAGTGTCTTTTTTCTTTTAAATAAACTGCTGCATATAATCCTGACACTTACTATCCTTCCTGAAAAACAGTCTGGACTACAACACACACCAACATTAGTGCATTTGTGTTGAAATAACAAAAGAAAGACATATTCATTAATTATTTAAAAAATCAATGTAGCTTACTTATGAATAGTTTAAATGCCTTTTATGAGAATGGAGACATATTCAGCATGTGCAGAATTGTGAAGTTTTCAGAGACAGAATGTAAAAGGTGTGTTGGCTTATGTTGCAATAATGTATGAATAGAGTTTAAACCAGATGAGGAGGGCTTGTCCTAGCGTTAGCTTTCCTTGCTGCAGAAGAAGACCCGTTATGACAGATAGGAAATGTTAAAAGATGAAAACATCTGTGGCAGGACTTAGATGGAGCTGACACAATGGTTGCTGATGCTCTTGCCTAAACCTCACTTGAAGCCTCATTTAACTCTGAAACTCCCAATCTGATTTGTGAGTTCTGATCCTGCAACAGTTTCAGTTTGCCACAGCTGAGCAATTTATCATCATTCTCCTTTGCTCACAATCTGTGCTAAAGAAGTTATTTTTTTCTAATTTCTGGATTTGATAGCCTGGACATTGGGCACACAGGACTATAAGACTTTGGTGGCTTACTGTAGCACCATGTATCCTAATGCCATCAAGCTACCAGGGGGAAAGATCCGTTTGGATTTCTTTGGTGCCTAACGAGCCAACACAACACACTGCCTCTCCTATCCTAAGAAACCACTGTAACAGATGGACCCCAAGTCACGGACTGAATGAACTGAGCAGGTTGTTATGGACATTTGCATAGACATTTCAATGGGCTTCTTTGCAAAGAACATTTGGTTGACGTTTGATGGGAATGGACTGTTAAGTAAAGGAACAATATCTGTGTGTAACTCAAAGAATTGGAAGGGAGGTAGTAGCTGCTGAGGATGTATTGGATAGTGTAAGACTGGAACGTGATACAAAAGACATAGTAACCTGAGGTGGAGATAGTAGTCGGTCTGACTGGGATGGAGTTAACTTTCTTGATAGCAACTCATATGGTGCTGTGTTTTGGATTTGTGGCTAAAGTAGTGTTAATACACCAATATTCTGGTTATTTCTGTGCAGTGCTTGCACAGCATCAAGGTTTTTTGTTTCCTAGCCTGCTCCCACCATCCTGCAGTGAGCAGGCTGGGGATGCACAAGAAGCTGGGAGGTGACACAACTGGGAGATCTGAACTGAATAGGCCAAAGAGTTATTCTGTGCTATGCTGGTAAATNAAAAAAAAAAAAAAAAAAAAAAAAAAAAAAAAAGGGAAGTGGGAGGTTTCTGGCTTCCAAGAAGCTCATTGCTTGTAGACGGGCTGTGCATTGGTCTGTTTGTGAAACATGGTGAGTGGTTGCCTTTCCATCACTTGTTTTTTCCCTTTTTCCTTAATCTATTAAACGCTCTTTATCACCTATTAAAGTGCCTTTAAACAAACTTTCTCACTTTTTCTCTTCCTATTCCCTCTGTTAATTGAGTGGGGGACAGGAGGGAGGGAGTGGTGGTGTGGTTGCCTAGGTGACGTCCAGGGCCAACCCCCATCACAAGTCACACAGACCTTTGTAAAGAATAATCACTTATATATTTGTATTCCATCCAAAATGGAAGAAGGTGGAGCCATCTTTTGTCTCTTCTAAGGCTGTGTGGGTGGATCCAAAGCTGCAGTTCTTAGTGGTACCATTCTAGCCTTGACTTTAATGTCCCAGTTTTTCAGAAAGATGAAAGCATATCTTGGTGTTTCTAGCTTGTGACTTAGAATATAATCTCTTCAGATCTCTGCCTCACTACCCATGGTTCAGGAAGAAGGAGTGTAGATGCTTCAAAAAGGTTTAGATTCCTTGGTAGAGGTTAGATGCTGCAGCCTCTCCTGACTCTGGCCAGCAGCTCCTGTTTAAATCAATGTAAAGACTTCACAGGGAGTCAAACAGCAGTGCAAAACAGAAAAAAAAATGTAATCATCTGAGGATTGCTCAATCAGGATCAAAGTATCAGAGAAGAAACAAAATTAGCAAAATACAAATGAGCTGCAGAAGTCATAACAAGGATATAAATTAAAGATTCATTTTAAGATGTGGAAACATTTGGTTCAGGACTAACCTCTGCAATAGAAATGCAATCTNAAAAAAAAAAAAAAAAAAAAAAAAAAAAAAAAAAAAAAAAAAAAAAAAAAAAAAAAAAAAAAAAGGGAAGTGGGAGGTTTCTGGCTTCCAAGAAGCTCATTGCTTGTAGACGGGCTGTGCATTGGTCTGTTTGTGAAACATGGTGAGTGGTTGCCTTTCCATCACTTGTTTTTTCCCTTTTTCCTTAATCTATTAAACGCTCTTTATCACCTATTAAAGTGCCTTTAAACAAACTTTCTCACTTTTTCTCTTCCTATTCCCTCTGTTAATTGAGTGGGGGACAGGAGGGAGGGAGTGGTGGTGTGGTTGCCTAGGTGACGTCCAGGGCCAACCCCCATCACAAGTCACACAGACCTTTGTAAAGAATAATCACTTATATATTTGTATTCCATCCAAAATGGAAGAAGGTGGAGCCATCTTTTGTCTCTTCTAAGGCTGTGTGGGTGGATCCAAAGCTGCAGTTCTTAGTGGTACCATTCTAGCCTTGACTTTAATGTCCCAGTTTTTCAGAAAGATGAAAGCATATCTTGGTGTTTCTAGCTTGTGACTTAGAATATAATCTCTTCAGATCTCTGCCTCACTACCCATGGTTCAGGAAGAAGGAGTGTAGATGCTTCAAAAAGGTTTAGATTCCTTGGTAGAGGTTAGATGCTGCAGCCTCTCCTGACCCTGGCCAGCAGCCAGAGGCAAGTAGGGAAAACCGTGTCCATTCTGTTGCCAGCCCTTGGCAAGCTGCTCTGCTAAGCAACAGATGACTTTGCCTGAAGCTGGCCCTACTGCTCAAATATTTGCACCTTTTGTGAACACTGCACTGCATAATGTTCGAGGCAAGAGAATCAGACCAACTTGCAGTGAGACATCAATAGAATTTGCAAAAGTCTTTTAAGTATTGACCTAACTCTGATTTAAATAGTATCAGGGTAAGCTTTACAGATAATTTCAGTTGAAGAAGAGCCAAGACATTGCTGAGCACTTTTGAGAATCCCACTTTAATGATATGGGTCTTAATAATATAAAAACTATTTCTGACAATTTGAGGACCTTGACCAAAGTACGAACTGAGGTTCATGGAGAGTTTTTGGGGAAGCTTTGGTTGAATGGGGTCATGAATCAAATGATGTTCATTCAGCCTGTTACCGTAGTGATGAATCATATGCAAATTGCTCTGTGTGGCATTCTTAAATGGAAACTAAACCAAATTGGCTAGTGAAAGTTGTTTTACTGTATTCTTATAGATTATTTGTAGAAAAATAAGAAAGTAAAATTACTAGGAGTGTACTCATATAAGGAAAAGCTAGGAAGCTTGCCTGCAGGAGCCTTGAAAAACTTTTTTTTTCACAGTTTTAATATTAAGTAATTATTAAAAACTGGAAAACAAACAAAAAGTATACTTGAACTGAAACAGAATTTTAACTTGCTTCACAAATAAGGAGAATCTGAATGCAAAGGGCAGATGAGAAGATTACCTGTTATACTCCATTTGTGTTTTACTTAGCTGGTCTCAATTTTAGCTTCAGGAATATGAACAATAGCATATCATTCATCAAGACGCATACATGCCATATACAGTCAAGCTCTACAACTATCCCCTGAAATAATCGTTTGCACTGGAGAGAACAGTTATGTAAGCAAGATCGGCTGAAACTGTGAGAAAATATTACAGTACAAATCCAGGCAGACAGGACTGACACAGCCTAGAAAGAATAGTGCAGCCCTGGCTAATTATAACTATGCATCTCCAGTACTGCTTGAAACTGTTTGGGTAAGCCGTGTTCTTGTCTAGCTCAAGTGTGCATCTTAACACTTGGCAGATATTACATGGACTAACTTCAAGTTTTAGCAAGTGCTGTGCTTATTTTCCAGCCATGTTTCAGAGATTCCTTTATGCCGGTTCTGAGATTCTCTGACACCTCTTTTTTTATTTTTGTATAAATAACAAAACCACCTCAGGTATAAGCCTAAAGAATATTTTGTATCCCAGTGTTTCTGAATTCTGTGGCCCATCACAGACAATTGGCCCACCCTACAGCCTCTTTGCTCAATGTTTTCAGATTTGAATGTTGCTACAGGCTATTCCTTATTCTTCTCCCAGGATCAGAGAATTTATTAAAGTTTCCTCCTTCCAGTTCCCTGATTTTTTCTTCCTAGGATTTGGGTTACTTTTCATTATTCTTCCAATTTCTTTGTTAAAAGTGCCTATATTGCACAGGCATCTATCTGCTAAGTCAACGCCTATCCTTTTGTCAAGTGAAAAAGCAAATGTCAGAAGAATTAAAACTCATAGCTGTCCTTACTTTGAAAGATGGGTTCAGTCTTAGGTGGACAAAAGCTGACTTAAACATTTTTTCATCCCACACAATTACTCTGTACATTGACATCTATTTCTACTGCAATTTTAGTTCTTCATTCCAAAACTAATAGCAATCTTCTCCTACAGACTTGCTCTCTCTGCCCCTGTACTACTTGCTTGTCCTTATAATAATCAGTTCATTCTTTCCCAGTCAATACTTCAGAGACAGACCCTTGCTCTGAAGTATTATCCCAGATGTACCTGCTACAAGCCATTCTGTACTGCAAATTATTCTTTTACTGCCAATGTCCCAAAATTCCATTCATTCTTCGGAACATACCCAGTGGTTAAAAAAACCCTATAAATGAATACATTAAGCACAAATGTGTTCACCATGTCAAAAACCCCAAACCANAAAAAAAAAAAAGAAGAAAGGAGTTTACTGATCTGCCATAAGTAAAGCAGCCCTGTTCACACTAAGGAAGTGCTCATGTTTAACTTAATTGTCCCTCAATGCAGCGTTCTTTCGTTCTTTGTCCTGTAACAACAGACTGGAGTTTATTGAAAATGGATTATGCCACCCAGGGCAGAGATGCAGAGTTGTGTGCAGCAGCCAAGAGTGTGTCTGCATTATTTCTGTTCTCCCTACTCAGCCCAGCGCAAAGCACAGGGGAATATGAGTGAAGGGGAGCCGCCCCTCCTGCTTTCACCCTCCATCACACCTGTGCCTGTACCTAAGTTCAGGGTCATCACCACTATCATGTTGGTTGATCTCTGCAATGGTCCCAAGCCTTCGTTCCTGGACTTTAAACAAGGACATCTCTGAATGCTTTGAGACAACTGTGCCATTCCTGCCTGCTCCCACACGGTAACCTCAGGATTCCTTCTGTCCTTTCCTAATTCCCACAGGGCAGTTCTGCCACATCCATTACCATATTTTACACATGATACGCTGCCCTTCCTTGCCTGCTCTTCACCAAGCTGTTCCCGTTTCCTGGTTGTGAGTGAAACAGGATTCATTGCTGTTGCTTCACAGCCTCCTTTGGGTGATCTGGAGTGACTCATTCTGGTCATGGTCAACCTAGGAACTCCCATCTTTACAAATGACTAAGAAAAGGCAACTGAAAAGAGATATTTAGGTGTTTGCAGATGGCGGTAAATTTAAAAGGCACAGAAGAATATTTGACTATTAGTAGAGTTAGTGTGTAGTGAGAGATATTTTAAAAACTCAATATTTATTTAATGAAACTCAATATCCTGTGCTATGCAATAGACAAAACCATGCCACCCAAACTCCATTTTCATGTGAATCTTCATAATACAGAAAGTGAACAGTCAGAATGGATTTAGGAGAGAGGACATGAAGATATAATGTTTCAGAGTTGCTGGGCAGAGAGCATAACATGCAAGACCTCATATTCATTATGCCATAAACACATTTCTGCAATGCAGGAGAAGAAAGGTAGCTCTCAGAAACTGTTAGTCTTATACTTTTCACAAACTAGAAGCAGTTTTCTATTTTAATGCTACCAGGTACAACACTAGTTTCAGCATCTATTAATGAATTGAAATAATCACAAAGTGTTTTCATCTACAACATTCATTTTTAATAGTGAGTACTTCTGGAAGAAAAATGAAAGCATATGTTCATTGTTAATATATCTCAGATGTTTAAACCATGCTGCATTACACAAATATGTTGATTGACAGAATACAGCCTTAAAAACATTAGGTGTACCATAACTACATCTGTAACTTATGATATTATAATTGACACTTGGAGCCTTGAAAAACTTGACATTACAGTGCCAAGAGGCCCCGACATTACCTGAAGGCTTCACTCATTTATAAGTTCGAACAAAAGTGCCCTTCTAGGGGTGGAAATCTTTCATGCTTGTTTTCTGTTGAAGATCAGTAAGTGAGAAAGCAGGCAGTGCAGGTACTCAGCAAAGGATACTTTGCATTCTGTCCCACTTAGTAAGTGAACAGCATCACCCTTTATTAGTTAACATGAACAATTAATTTTCGTATTAGGGAAGTCTAAAATTCACATTTAGTAGTGAGGCTAATGATCCAAACTCAGTGAGAAGTTAGAGTATTTTGAGGTAGCCAAGTCTGTCTCCCTGACATCCCTGTATAATAGGGTAATCATAGAATCAAAGAATCATTTAGGTGGAAGAGATCTTTAAGATCACCAAGTACAACCATTAACCTAACGCTGTCAAGGCCACCACTAAACCATGTCCCTAAGCACCACATCTACATGTCTTATAAATACCTCCAGGGATGGTGATTCAACCACTTCCCTGGGCAGCATCTTCCAATATTTGACAACCCTTTTGGTGAAGAATTTTTCCCTAATATCCAATCTAAACCTCCCATGGTGCAACTTGAAGCCATTTCCTCTTGTCCTATTGCTTGTTACTTGGGACAAGAAACCAACACCCGCCTCATTACAACCTCCTTTCAGGTAGTTATAGAGAGAAATAGGGTGTCCCCTGAGCTTCCTTTCTCCAGGCTAAGCAAGTCCAGTTCCCTCAGTCACTCATAAAACTTGTGCTCTAGACTCTTCACCAGCTTCATTGCCCTTCTTTAGCACCTCAATGTCTTTCTTGTAGTGAGGGGTCCAAATCTCACTATTTGACCCAGTAGAGGCTGCAGTCAAGAGGAATGATGGGGCTCATTCTCACCATTCACATGACAGTTGCCTCTGGAGCCAGGTCCTGCACTATCCATCCTCCAGGAACAGACGTTTGCAAGCTTTTAAGGAAGGGGAAGTCTCAGAAGATGGGGCAGAGGACTGTGTTTAGCTCTAATGATGTTCAGGCTGCCCTATCAGGAAGATCTGAAGAACGGTTGAACTTATCTGGAAGTAGCAGTACAGCCCCAGCATGATGCCTTCTGTAGGGAGCCTTAGCTACCGTCCTTGACAACTTCATGTGAAATATGACCTTCAGTTTTACAAGAGCTGTTCATCTGCTAGCTATTGGAAAAAAAAACCAAACACATTAAAACACATTATGGGGATGAAATACACCCTCAGGGATACAAAAGATATATCTGAATAAGAAAACCTAAAAGGCATGCCACTGGAAAAGATGATATTGCTAGAACCAGTGATAACAGTGGTGCCCAATGGACACAATTACAAGGAGATAATAGTCCTTCTTCATCAGCTGAAAGAGATTTGATAAAGCCCTAGAACTGATGTAGTGCTGTCATCCTATTGATTACAGAGGAGCCCATACTGTTGCCTCTTCTCAGGGCATATTGACTTGAGCATTGTCCTAATGTGGCTGTAAGGCTTGCTGACAAGAATTTCTTTAGAGAATATCAGACTGGAAAACAGGCAGAACAGGCGTATATCTGCAGGTACTTGGAAATATAAGGCTACCCCTGCATTCCCTCCTTATGAACCCTCTCTCCCTGAGCTTCACTTAACTCATTTTCATAATTTAAGCCCATCTAAGTGTAATTAAAAAGTATAAATTAATGTGTAGTAACAAACAATGAGTAAATTTTCTTTTACTGAGCAGCATTACAGTACTGTACATACTAAACAGAAGGGGCAGGCAGTGAAATATGATGCTAGACTAAAAAGAAATCAGAGAGTTCACTGCAGTAATATGTCATTGGTAGTAATTGTGCCATAAAATGAAAGTGTTTATTTTCAGTTTGATTCTTTTATTGAAATAAATCCTCTTGAGGGAATTTACCTACAAAAGTTATTTTTCTATGTATGCAACAAATCTTTCTAATTACCCAGTTACTCCTGGGAAAACTAGCTACCAGTGAAATTCAATGATACGTTTGTAAAAAAAAAAAAGTTGTATTCTTTTTCTAAAAGATAAGTCATTACTGACATTTTAATTATGTAATTCCTCCTTAGACTTCTAATTTCAATGTTGTTTCTATATTTCACAAGGAAATTGTTATGATACTTCTGAAAGCAACTTGATAATATATGTACTCAGTGATCACACCAAACAGGCCTGCAAATTCTGAGCAGAGCGCTAATACATGAATGTCTGCATAAAATAGATATGTAAATAATATGAAAAATCACACATCTGGATAACACTGACAAAATACAATTCTTGACTGTGGATAAATTGTTCCCCACAGGGGAGATCATGCATAGTTTTTTCATTTAGAAACTTAGAGAAGGTACCTGGTGCTGTGCAGGTGGTTTTGCTAAAAGCCCTAAAATAGATAATGAGGTCTTCAAGCTCTGGGTGTCAGTTTATTTTCCCAGCTGGAAAACATAAAAGGAATCTCTGAGAGCAATATTTTCCAAGGACAATAACAGGGCACTTCTGAGCCTGGGTAGTAATTAACAAGCCTAACTTTCTGCTTCTGCAACGTGAAGTTTCTTTGCTTATACACTTCTGAACTGTCTGGATCTGCAAACCACATTGAACCTGAGACCTCCAAAATATGGTCTTGCAGACCCTGAAAATATTGATTTCTGTTGCCATGAAGTAATGGCAAGTATAAATCAGCATTTTATTTTTTTTTTAATTTAGAAAAAAAAGGGAAAATATTTGAACCTTTGAAATATAGATAATGGGCAGAAAAAAAAAAAGAAAGAACAAGTTGGAAAATACAGCCTTAGTGTCCCTTCACTCGTCTACTCACAACAAACAAATTGCTACTCTGAAACATCAAGTAAACAACTTATTTTTTATTGCAGAAAACAGTATGTTGTCACCTTCTTTACATTATGTAGCATCCCTCTTCTTTCCTGTTGTCTTGGACTCATTCAATTACTGCAGAAGAGCTTATGTGTTTTTAAAAACGCACATAAACCTTCAAAGTTTTAAGGTATTACATATGTACCTTAAAAGTTTTGACCTATTGGGATGCTCAGGTATATGTAGGAGAAGACAGCATCTGTTCAGTCTCTCTCAAAATATGCTCTTTCCTTCAAAGCTTCACATCCTTTTCCAGCACCTTCTGAACAAAAACAGCTTAATGGATGAGCAGCCAGGGCAATTAGAAACCAGGAGGACACACAGGCCAAGGCAGATAACGATGCAAGTCATGCAGCATGTGATGTGAGGAGGACAAACTTCTACTACAGGTGCTGCCAAGGTCCCCATCAAATCTAAAGCTGATTCAGTCCCCAAACATTCATTGCCTATACTAGACACTGTTCTAGCGAGAGCTTTGTATAACCGTTTTCCCAGCTTTGCATACTGTTATGAATACATACATCTGGATCTTCTTTTGCTGAGCGACTTGTGTTTACTCAGCTGGAGTTTGATTCATGCTTCTGTGCACTTCCTATTAATCATAACCGAATTAAAAGCTTTAAATGAATGTACATGATAAATCATCATTGGCATTCAAATGTTTTCATATTGCTTTGACTTTTAAAGAGTGATGTTTATAGTTATGCCTTTAATTTACCAAACACTTAAAATCATGCTGTAAAGATGTGAGCCAAAGTCTTCTCAAAGTCAACAGCTTCACATGTGAGATTGTCTTCCTCTCTATCTGCTTTCTCATTTCTCCAAAGTTCAGCCTGGAGAAATAAAATCTGATTAAATCAGGCCAAGTAAGAATCAAGGGGAAGGTTTTCTGAACAATCTTACCAGTTGATGAAAACTATCAGCTTAAATATTCCCCAAAATTATTCTCTTAGTCAAATAAAAGACTTAAAGATTTGGGCATTACATAGTCAGGATTTGTCCTTCACCATGCTGGAAGTTTTTGGTTGCATGTGAAAGGTAAGTTCAGGAAGGAAGGTTAAACAGATGTTAATTTCTAAAAATATATAATGCAGAATTCACAGTCCACCTTCTATAGCTATTTCAGATGTTGATTAGGAAATCAGTGATGCCTCATTCCAACATCATCAAATCTGAGTCCAATTTGAAAATACAAGCAATAGCTAGCACAGTACATAGCTTTCAGCATTTCCACAAACAACAACATAATATCTCATATTTTTGGGACAAACTGTTGCTATTTGTGTGTGCATGATTAGTGAATTGTGAACTTTGACTTTATGTCAAAAAGCACATAACCATCCATATTCTGCACTAAACTACATTGTTATAAATGTGGGCTACACGGAGAAAGATCCTCTTGTTCAATATCAGTATAATTGACAGTGGGCTATGAGCTTTGCAGTCAGAAAACTGTAGCTCGCTATATTTTTTGGAAGACTGTTTTAGTTTCAGAATGTAACACTTCAGCTCATTTAACTTTAGCTTAACAGAAACTGACTTTAATGAACATATGGAATAAGAAAGCGCTGTTTCTAAAGCTGAGACTCACCAGCTTATTTCATCTAAAATAAGAATACATTATTTTGCAATAAATCTAACATTTTATGGGACCTAGTGAAGGAAAATAATCTCAATTTCTTTTTTGATGATCTCCAGGTTTGGAATTACAGAGGGCATATAATTGTACAGTCTATGATACTGTGGTTTAAGGATTTAATTCCTGACATGTTGCAATAATTTTATGTCCAGAGAATATTGCCATCAAATGGCCACAAGTAGTTTTCAAGACTCATAAAACTAAATATGGTATGTTACTTTGTTTCGGTGTTTGTTTCTGTGAGCTTTTGTTGTTAGCATTTTGACTCCTGCTGTGCGCAGTTGATAGCTTCATACAAAACTATGGGATGCCAGGATGACGTCATCCAGTCTTTTGAATTGGGAATCACTCCACTAAAGTCCTATCCTCAGTCACAACCACTATGTGTGTGCGGGAAAATCCTCTTGGTTTCTGTGGTTCTTCATTTGTCTTCTTCTTGTCCTTGGTGAACGGAGGGTGAGGTGTCTGAAGTCTCATCAGTGCTGAGACAGCCAAGGCCCCTCACGTCTACCTGTGGGCATCCTTTAGTGCAGATGCACAGGCCTTCTGTGGGGAGCTAATGGCTGAAGACTGACTTTAAACAGAGAAATCAGAAAATTTCCCTTTCATAAATAATCTTGTCATTCAAGGACTCATCAAAAAAGTGGTTCAATATTTCATCCATCTGCTGCAGTCCAAACCAACTTGCAGAGGCTGTCTGTGTACCAATACATGCTGGGGGCTGCCCACCTGGAAAGCCACGTGACAGAAAAGGCCCTGGGGCTCCTGGTGGACACCAGGTTGAACACAAGCCAACAATGTGGCCTTGAGGCAAAGAAGGATAACAGTATCCTGGGCTGCATTAGACAAAGTATTGCCAGCAGGTTGAGGAAGGTCATCCTTTCCCTCTACTCATCCGTTGTGAGGCCATACCTGCAGTACTGTGTCAAACTCTGGGCTCTTTGGCACAAGAGAGACATGAACATACTGGGGACAATCCAGTGAAGGGCCATAAAGACCAGGACTGATCCTGACCCTCATCCATAGGCTGAAATCCTGGTCCAGCCTCCAGGGACATGCCTGAAGCCCAGGGCTGGAGCTGTCCCTGGTGCCCCACAGTTTCCCTGCTCTTGGCTGGGGTGGTGGGATGGACCCTGGCTGCCAGGCCTGACCCTGTCTGCTGGATGGTCCCCTGTGAGTTAGCAGCTCTTCACAGAGAACCAGAAACTGTATCCCAAAATTTGTGGTCCTCTGTTATATGAATGAGAACACGTTGATAAACAGCAGTAAGCCATTCCCTCCCCATTTATATGCAAACATGGATAGGGCAGAATTTAGATTTTGATGAGTTAACATGTCCTAGCAGACTTCTGAAAGCTAAGATACAGCTCAAACTGTATCTGTACTTTTGTGCTCTGAATTATAAATCTGCTTGTTTCTAAATTTGAGTGTACTAAATCACTTTGACTGCCCTGCACTTTCTGAAGCTTGCTCATTCACCAAAGGAAAAACTACCATTATTAATATTCCCTACCTGTGAAACAAATCTCTCTGTTCAGTTGTGAGATTGTTACAGAAAAGAGAAAGCAGGTGAATCACAGCAGTAGTGTGTTTGCGAATTAGAAAGTATCTCTGAAACCATATGATTGCAGGCAAGTTCCTTGGAGAAGATGTGGATGATAACTATTTTCTTAGATAAAGTATGTATGTCTGAATTCAGACAAGATATGATGATCCTAACTGAATATTAATTTTATCCAAATATCATGGTTCCTTTTTGCATTTTAATGAAACAACAAACTCTATATTTGCTACAAATTTGTACAGTTCATACCACAATGAATGGTAAATACCACAGATGAAGGCTCTAGATGCTAGAACAAAGATAATAAAATAAAATAACATCTTCCTGTAAAAGTAGTGTAAGTAGAACCTGGATTTAAGTTTGCTTGTGTCATTTTTTATTATATCAAGACAGTACAATTCAGACATTCCTGAAGACAAGACAAATAATCTGAAACATGGTATTAGACAACATTAGTCCTAATTTTACATATTGTCACAGCTAATGGCTATTAATACATAAATTAATGCAAATGTTATGTTTTAACATTTATGAACATACTGTACTAAATTCTGTGGCTAGACGAGTTCCCTTTGGGGAGATGGGAATGGGATTTGAACTTAAGTACTCATGTTTCAATTAAATGGCTTCATGTGTGTTGGCAAAATAATATTCCCATCCTTCATGCAAATTATAATTTTGTCATCCAAGTCAGAAAAAAGAGATAACTCTCTTCATATTCATGTTGCAGCATTTCCTGCAGTGACACTATTGAATTGAACCTTACTCTAGCCCTTGTTGTTCACTGAATCTCTTAAAATCTTGGAAGCATTTAGAGTTTCATTAAAACCGGACAGTAGGTGCAGGAATCATGAAGATCACAGTGAGATTACATAGGCCATATTTTTATAGGAAAACAAAATAAAACCAGTAAATTCAGGCTCACGTGAACGAGGCACCAAGCATCCTTTGACAGTAATCTGCTTAATAATATACTTTAGTGTTTCTGTCATAGTACTGAGGAGTCATATCTACAGGTATTGTTTTAGATGTAGTCTTGTTGGTGTCAGAAACAGAAGGTCTATCATTTTCCTGGTCTGTAATGATGTCTCTGATTACAAATGTATTTTCTCAAATTGCAGAGTTTTTGGTGGAGTTGTATCACATTGCAAATGTTTCTCTGGTTTTGTATCTATTAATGCCCTGCAGATTGCATCAATATTTCTGCATCTCATGTTCTTGTGGGTTGTTTTTTTTCTGTACTCCATAGCTGAATTTAATAGAATAATTTTCCAAACCATATTAACTTATGTTTTTTTCAGACTGAATATCATTTTAGTGTTCTTCACAATGCTAATCATTGAAAAAATCTCAGATTCTTTAACATATGAAGTAGAATGACTATGGTTTAAAGTGTTAGATATAACTGGACATAACACAGGTTGCTTCATATAAAACCAAAGTAATTTTTCAAGTAAGATTCTGTGAAGCTGTGACTATACCAGCTTTATTAAAGTGCAGTTATGTAACATCTGTTTCATTCCTTCAATCCAACATTGGCCAACTTTATCCCTATCTTGTGTTCAAAAGGGTTTATAGGGTTTAATGGCTGTGCTACCCTTGTGGAAAAAAGTGACATCAACATGTAAAGACACACAGCAGACAAAAATAAGCAAATTATGAGGTAAGTTACTACTTTGTTTGGATGAGAAAGAATGTTAGATGCAACATCCCAAGTGGAGAAACTTTCTAAACAATCATTTGCTGTAGAAATGAAAATAGGTTTCAGTTTCTCCAATGTTCTTTAGCAATCATAAGGAATATGCAAACAGAGAGAGGAGCTCACTGTACCTCTCCAGTGCATTTTGCATGTACTACTTGCTTCTGGATAATTGGGAGCTGTAACTCTCTCTAAGACTACATACATGTTGACATATTTTTCAGGGGAATTAAAAGTTCTCTCCTCTTTCACTCTCTCTATGTCACATTTATGTTTGAGATGCTTTTCATACTATCTTAGCAGACTGAAGTCTGCTTAAAGGTTGACTTTTTTTGAAGACAGTTGTTATTGTGTAATCAAATTTCCACGTTAATACAAATGCCATGTGTAATCCAAGGATACTTTTTTCCCCCCTTCTTTTGTCCTGTGTGTCTACTGTTCACCACTGTACAATTTTCTAAAGAGGAAGGAGAAACTTGAGTCTTACCCTTTCAACTTTGTGACTTCTCTTGTTCTTACAGAAGAAAGCAATACTATTTAAAAGATATGCTACATTTGAGATGTACAGAACTAAAGGATGACATAGAAAATAATTTATCCTGTAGTTCTAAGTGTGTCTTTGAAACTGTTTGCCACAAAAATAAAGCAATGTTTTATGTTCTTATCAACTGCATTAAGACATCTCATAGAAGCACTGTGGAAAGAAAATTTACTGTATGTGAAATGAACTCCCATATAAAAATGTTGAAAGCAATGTGAAGTGATTCTGAATGTTTTAGCTTTATTTTTTAAGAGAAATTTCCCAAATTTTACATATTTTATCATGTATCATTATGAGATTTTGTTTTTTAAGTAGTCATGCATTATTCATTGTTTCCCATCTACTATTCATTATTATCTTATTAAAATTTTCAGTTGGCATATTAGGGACCAGAAACAATAAATAAAAAGTGCATGTGGGAATCAGAATTCATGTCTGACTGATTAATGAACAATGAAGGAAGGGGGCATCCTAAAAATCACCTATGCTGGTTAAAGAACATTCATAAAATTATTGCCTTTCTTCTCTGAAAATCTCCCTTTCATCAAACCAAAATTAGTGTTTAACTAATCTGATAACCAGGAGGGAAGGATATCTGCAATAAATATATTAAACAACTCCACATTGTACGGAATATAAATAATGTAACATTACATTGCATTATTCATAAAACCACATTAAAAATTCTGAAATTATTCTGGGATTTATATCACTTATATTCAGTGTCGTCTGTCTCCTCTGAACCTTCACACCAGCCTATCTCAAACCCCTGCAGGGGCAATATCACTCATTCATATAGGCTGTTATTTGTACATTCCTCAGATTTAATTGTTTATTAATCATACTGCTCTAGTGGTTGACAAACCTGCCCACAGCGGGGGGGTTGAAACTAGATGATCTTTAAGGTCCTTTTGAACCCAGGCCATTCTATGATTCTACGATTCTATTATTTGATGAGTGCAAAAGGAAATGTAATTAGCTCAATACCTCATGCAGTAGATGCCAATACTTCTGCAACTGTGTAACAAAATAAAACCCTTGGAAAAATGTTCCTAACCTGTTCCTAGAGTTTAAACTGCTTACCAACTGTCAATTAAATACCATATCGCTATACTGAGAAAATATAAAGAATAAAATACTCCTAGCAGAAAGCTTTTTCCACAAAAAAACTTCAACCATTTGTTTCTGTTTTATTTCTGCATGACCAGCACTTGAAGTCAGATGTACAACAGACAGATAAAAAACTTTGTCTTGCATAAGGAATCTCATGAGCTGAATATCTGCAACATTGATCAAGAAACTGATTTCCTGAGTGAGTTTGTTTCAAAAGTATTAATTAGAATATCTCTTTGCAATATTTAAATCTCTGGAGTGGCTGCAAAGATTTGAAAGTCAAGATCGTGCTTGTTAGAGTTGCTCAGACAATTCACCTGCACACTCAGACAATCTCTATGCAACCTTAACTACCTATGTGAAGTACATTGATGCCAAGGCTGTGATTTGTGTAAACCAAGGCTTTCAACAGATGTATCTGTAGACTGATCCAAGCATCTGTATTTGCAGCTAGTAAAACAATGGTTAGTGACAGAAATATTTCCAGGAGAGAAAGTAAAAACTTTCCTGGAAAGAGTGTTGCAAGCATGTAGAAACAAACTGGCTTAAAAATGTACCAACATATCCAAGGGTAATATGTCAACTGAAAAGACTATTCACTGCATGGCCTTAAAGAGCTTCTCTGATAAGAGTGAACCTACTTATTTAGCATAAAGAATTTTCTACAGTGAACTACTGTGACTTTTTTTGATTTCAGCAACTGTTGCAGTCGAAAATAGGGAATCCAACTGGGTGGAAGTAACTTGTGAGCATGGATATCCAGGCCAGAGGAGACTGTGGAAGGCTTTCCACCCCAAAGACAGTGTGATGATGAATGATATCAGTGACCATTTTCTACTGGCAATAAAAGAGGATAGCGGCAGATGAAAATGCTGACACATAAGTAAGAAGAACTCCAATGTGTTAATGCTAAGTAACAAAACAAAAAGAAATTTGGAGAGACTACAATGTTTTGGTAGAAGGTGGTGTAACTGCCCATTGGTAATTCATTTTATCATTATCAATTTAGATCTGCTCACAGCCATTTGATGGCTACAGCTCTACACAAATTATTTTCTTCGTTGATGTTTTCACTGTGAGCAAAACCTGGACTAGATATTTGCAGAAGAGCTGAGCAAAGAATATACAAATATATGCAAATGATGTGTTAGTCAATTACATTTTTCCTCTCTGAGAGTATAACCATTTTCCTAGTTAGAAATTTTCAGTAATATCCTATATATATATTGTTATGATATTGTTAAATTGAATGGGATAGCAAAACAACTATTTATTTACATTATGAATATCATAATAAAGAAAATAGCTCTACCACAAACAATTTTAAAAGATTCTGGTCATGTTTAAATGATTTATTTGGATAAATTATTTTCTATAGAAGGTTTCTAAAACAAAACATGCACTTAGTTTAATTAGAATTACACCTTCTTACTGCTTATTGGGAATTAGAGAAATTACGAAACCTCTTTACTACATTACTTTGGAATATCTGCCATAAATTATTTTTCCTTAAAATGTTGAAAATTAGTACCCGGAATATTCATGTGAAACCCTACTCAGCCTATTGAACCAGACTTGAAATTTGTCACTGTTACAAAATTCTCTTAGCAGAAAGTTGTGCATTTTGATTACTCTTTATTTTAATCATGGCTGTATTTCAGAAAAATAAAGTAAAACCAGACTATGAATAAAGGAAAGCTAAGAAATTATCACAGAGGATTTTACCTCAAGTTGTTATGAAGTCACCTTTGCAAATTATAATCTTGTTTTTGTGATTCCAAAACACTTTGATAACTTCTAGTTTTATTAAAGAGGAATATTTTTTGTAAGAGTAATGAGTTTTAAGGTTTCATATTGATTCTCTTGTAAACATCCTATTTGTCACCCATTTACAAATTTAGAAAAATAATCACAGTGTTAAAAAGATAACAAGAAATACCAATAAAAATTATAACACCTAAATATTACATCTGAGAAAATAAAATAGAACAAAATAGAAGGTATATATAAAGTTTTATCCAAATTCCAAGCAATACGATAAATTCCTGTATATGGCACCTACAAAGCACACAGGTGGTGTAACTGCTCTCATGAAAGCCATCATCTGAACACTTCCTTATTTTCTTTCTCCCTATTCTTTGATAGTAGCATTTGTTTCAAGATCACAGCTAAAGCTCTAAACAGGAATTCCTTGTAATCTGAAGTTGCTATGCAATTTAGCATACCCTAAAAAGAACTGCGCTTCAGAAGGTTATACAGATTGAGAGTGGAGATGGTGGGACATGGCACAGTTTCATTTGAGTCCCAGAAAAATATGTTCCAAAAGTAAACAAGCTGAAGAACTTAATTTCAAAGTTTGTTAAGGTAGAAATGTAAATATAGTTGTCCACCTCTCCAGCATCTATCATTATGCATCCATCAGTGATTCAAATCCACAGCTTCACTTTTCCAAGCTCTGATGATGTATTTGGGGGGGATGTACCTGGTTTGACATCTGCCGGTGACTGTTTTATGCTTTTACTAGGGATTCAATGTAAAAGCAAACAATGCAAAACATTTTCTGTATCTTTAGGATATTCCATGATTAATTCACATCTCCAGTGTTTTTCTTTTGCATTGCCATAGTAGAAAGTTGTACATGGAGGGTGATCAGGGAAACTGCTGAAATTTGCCATTGTCACAAACTTCCCAGAATCCTTTCTAAATGCTATTGTGCTCTCTGAGCAACTGGTCATTTTTTTTTGTGATTTTGAATATGTGATGCTAAAACATAGCAGTGGCAGAAGGGAAGAGAATAAAGCGACCATTTTATTCTGGTTAGGCACGCAACTTAGATGTGGTTCAGAGTGCTGAAAACACGCAGATAACATGGCTGTCGTGCCATGTGTACATTCCACCGTGGTACAGAGCAATCACATTTTCTCTGTCTCATATTTCTTTACTTTTCCTAATATGGTGCCACATACACTGCTGTGGTTCAGCACCATCCAAGATTCAGTAAAATTCATGTAGGTTAAGTCTCTATGCCTGCTCAATATGAGGTTGAGATTGTAAATATGTTGAACAGTAATTGTATTTATAAGAAAGTTTGTTGATAACAATTGCAGTGCTCAACACAAGGTAATAGCAAAGAAAATAAATTTATTCACATCTTTAGGTATTTTCTAAATATTTTCAATATTGCTTGCAAGAAGTCTTTAAAAAGCATTAAAACATGTTTATTTTTTTGTGAAATTGGGATACAGTTTTCAGCAAAAGGTGTCTTTTCCTCTTGGCTATTCAGGTTACGGAAAATACAATAATTCTTAGCTACGGCATAACCATTTTTTTAAAATCTTGAATATTTACTCCTGAGTTATTTTTACAGATCATTAAAATGTGTAACATTCTGACATTCATTTGTCACCAAGAAACAAGATCAAGAAAAATGCAACATGATTAACAAACTAGATTTACTGAGAAAATTTTCCAAAGACAGAGAAAGGGGAAATCTTAAGAAAGAGTTTTCTTTCCTATCTTCCCTTTTCTAGAGAGGGGAATCAGCTACCTCAGAAGCAGGGGAGATGAGAATAGTTCGCAATACCTGATTTTGCTATTTCACTTTCCCTCTGACACTGCTGGTTAAGTGATGATAGGCTTAAAGTGTTGAGTGGAGTTTTGCAACTTCTCAAAGGTGAAAACTAGAAATATCATGGCATGGAGGTAAATGTATTTTTCAAACCATACAGAGTTCTTTACAGGTTCCCAGGCTTATAGTGTATCAATATGTCCCATGTGAAATGATGCCAGTCAGTGTCAGATCCCCCCATGTATCTAAGCAGAACAGGTGCCCAAAGCCAGGAGCACAAAATCACATGTGACCTGCCTGGGAATCTGCACCAGAGCCTGGCTCTTTCAGACACAAAGCATTGGCCCCTCATGCCTCAGTTTCCTCCTTGAACTTGGGTCAGGACTACAATCTTTTTTGGAAGTGCTGCATCCTGGACTTTAACCTTTTTCTCGGCCAGTGAGTGAGGGAGAATGTAAGCCATATACTTATTGAACCAGTACATTTTCGCAGTAATGGCATGTCTTATTGTCATGCACATTTCAAAGTCATGTAGGGCATGACTTAAATGGCCTGGCACTTTTTGCAGTTTTGTTCATACAGTTCTACCAACTGCAGAAATAAACATTAATTTACTCACATTTATTTTGAGAAGCTGAAGTGAAAATTACTCAGAGAGAGAAAGGGAGAGCTCAAGACTTTGCATTTATTATAGAAGCATCTTTAGCTTGTAACCTCACAGGAAAATTTAATGAAAGGTGTTCTTGACCCAACTGCCATCTGGTGTCTGAACATAGGGTGAAATAACCTTCTCACTCCTGCTGTCCCCTTTGTGACACAACTGGTCACAGTGAGCTGTGAGGGATGACTTCTGCTCCCAGAGTCTCTCAGTGATAGACTGAGTCAGAGCTAGCAGGGACCCATGGTCATTTTTTCCCCTTTCAGCAGCTTGTGTCTTTTGCTAGAATCAACCCATATATTTAAATGGTGTCAAGCTTGGTCTATAATACCAGAAGAATATAACATTTTTAATAGAGAAAGCAAACAACTGGGGTGGTTCAATGTCACATTAGCCTAAGAACTTATTTTACTGCAATAGGAAGTTAAACTTATATTGTACAAGGCAGCTGCTTATCCTGTACCATATTAAAAAATTTCCTCTTGTTCTCACATGTGTAATTAAAATGTCCATTCTGTTCAAGACTGAGTAAACACCGTCTTACT
The DNA here is from genome assembly GCA_013400615.1 of Syrrhaptes paradoxus. Taxonomy (NCBI): domain Eukaryota; kingdom Metazoa; phylum Chordata; class Aves; order Pterocliformes; family Pteroclidae; genus Syrrhaptes; species Syrrhaptes paradoxus. The sequence continues at coordinate 54,215 of VZTO01014682.1, read as the reverse complement.
TTTGTAGCACAATGTCTTTTTGGAACAATAAACACGTATCTGAAGTGAATCTGTTCACTGCTATTTTGATACAGATATTTGTCTATCTGAACTTAGAATTTAGGCTGTAATTCAACCTCCTCAAGGGCTTTCCTTTGAGCAAACAAGACTATCATAGTGTAGACAGAGGCAGACCGTACCTGAAGGGAAGTATTTGAAAAACAGAAGTAACTTTTCCATTACAGCTAACTTGTATCTTCTATAGAACATATCTTTATCACAAAAGTTGCAGATGAGAACACATTAATTTTAATACTTTTCAAAAGTGAAAGATAACCATATCAAAATATTATGGATATCAACTTTATAAAATACATTAAACAAAGGAGAGTACAGGCAACTTCAGTCAGCCTAACCTTAGTCTCTGGCAAGATTATGGAGCATATCCTCTTACAAGCCTGTTCTACACACCTGAGGGACAGGAAGGTGATATGGAACAGTCAATATGGTTTTACTGAGGACATATCAAGTCTGACTCACCTAATGAGCTGGCTCTGTGGACAAAGGAAGAGCAGTGGATGTTGCATACCTTGACTTTAGCAGCCTTCTTCAGTATCAACAAATTAGAGACACAATGGCTGGATAAGTGGACAAGAAAGGTGATTTGGAAAAGTGGCTGGACTGCTGGGCTTGCTTGCTGTTGTGATCACTGGTGCGAAGTCCAGCCAGTTGAAAGCAAATAGTGGCATCTCTCAGGGATCAGTACTGGGACCAATACTGTTTAATGTCTTCATTAAAGACATGGGTGATGGGATGGTAAGCGTCCTCAGAAAGTTTGCAGATGACCAGATGGCACCAAATTAGGGGGGGAGCAGTCAGCACATTTTAAGACAGGCCTGCTACTCAGAGGGACCAGGACAGGCTGAAGAAACAGAATGAAGTTGTATAAATTATATTGCAGTTTGCATGCTTGCAAAGAAAGGACAGATCTTTGAAGTGAAAGTCTCCCACTTAGGAGGGGGGCAGAATAGATGCTAAGCATATCTGTCTCCTCTGTAAATGTGGTTTGACATGCTGATTCCCTGAAACACATGTATGTAAATGTGCTTACTAAGCTTATGCAAAATGGCTGTGAAACTCACATTTTCCTTGTTAAAAATACAGCTATTAATAACTGCTTATGAAAAATGTATTTAGGATAGAATAATAAAAATGTTATCAAAGCTGCTGGGAAACCCTTGTGCAAGGGAAAGGTACAGATAACAAACGCTGTCAGTGTTGGCAGATGGAGCTTTATTATATGCAGCAATAGGTTTATCTTGCCTGTTTCATCATGTGGCATTTCAATAATTTGCTACCAGGAGAAAGCTTTACTATGCTTCTCTTCTCCCAGACATGTTCATAATACCCAGAGCAGTAAGTATGCAGTCTACTGACTCTCTCTTGTTTCAGCTGATAGTTTGGAACATGGGTTTTTAGACATCCCCAAATGGGAGGAAGGGGGACAACAAAAGNCTTCTCTTCTCTTCTCTTCTCTTCTCTTTTCTTCTCTTCTCTCTAACCCAGTTCTTCCACTGCTGATTAAATTTTCTGTCCTTTCAGCAGCTTGTGTCTTTTGCTAGAATCAACCCATATATTTAAATGGTGTCAAGCTTGGTCTATAATACCAGAAGAATATAACATTTTTAATAGAGAAAGCAAACAACTGGGGTGGTTCAATGTCACATTAGCCTAAGAACTTATTTTACTGCAATAGGAAGTTAAACTTATATTGTACAAGGCAGCTGCTTATCCTGTACCATATTAAAAAATTTCCTCTTGTTCTCACATGTGTAATTAAAATGTCCATTCTGTTCAAGACTGAGTAAACACCGTCTTACTTTTGTAGCACAATGTCTTTTTGGAACAATAAACACGTATCTGAAGTGAATCTGTTCACTGCTATTTTGATACAGATATTTGTCTATCTGAACTTAGAATTTAGGCTGTAATTCAACCTCCTCAAGGGCTTTCCTTTGAGCAAACAAGACTATCATAGTGTAGACAGAGGCAGACCGTACCTGAAGGGAAGCATTTGAAAAACAGAAGTAACTTTTCCATTACAGCTAACTTGTATCTTCTATAGAACATATCTTTATCACAAAAGTTGCAGATGAGAACACATTAATTTTAATACTTTTCAAAAGTGAAAGATAACCATATCAAAATATTATGGATATCAACTTTATAAAATACATTAAACAAAGGAGAGTACAGGCAACTTCAGTCAGCCTAACCTTAGTCTCTGGCAAGATTATGGAGCATATCCTCTTACAAGCCTGTTCTACACACCTGAGGGACAGGAAGGTGATATGGAACAGTCAATATGGTTTTACTGAGGACATATCAAGTCTGACTCACCTAATGAGCTGGCTCTGTGGACAAAGGAAGAGCAGTGGATGTTGCATACCTTGACTTTAGCAGCCTTCTTCAGTATCACCAAATTAGAGACACAATGGCTGGATAAGTGGCCAAGAAAGGTGATTTGGAAAAGTGGCTGGACTGCTGGGCTTGCTTGCTGTTGTGATCACTGGTGCGAAGTCCAGCCAGTTGAAAGCAAATAGTGGCATCTCTCAGGGATCAGTACTGGGACCAATACTGTTTAATGTCTTCATTAAAGACATGGGTGATGGGATGGTAAGCGTCCTCAGAAAGTTTGCAGATGACCAGATGGCACCAAATTAGGGGGGGAGCAGTCAGCACATTTTAAGACAGGCCTGCTACTCAGAGGGACCAGGACAGGCTGAAGAAACAGAATGAAGTTGTATAAATTATATTGCAGTTTGCATGCTTGCAAAGAAAGGACAGATCTTTGAAGTGAAAGTCTCCCACTTAGGAGGGGGGCAGAATAGATGCTAAGCGTATCTGTCTCCTCTGTAAATGTGGTTTGACATGCTGATTCCCTGAAACACATGTATGTAAATGTGCTTACTAAGCTTATGCAAAATGGCTGTGAAACTCACATTTTCCTTGTTAAAAATACAGCTATTAATAACTGCTTATGAAAAATGTATTTAGGATAGAATAATAAAAATGTTATCAAAGCTGCTGGGAAACCCTTGTGCAAGGGAAAGGTACAGATAACAAACGCTGTCAGTGTTGGCAGATGGAGCTTTATTATATGCAGCAATAGGTTTATCTTGCCTGTTTCATCATGTGGCATTTCAATAATTTGCTACCAGGAGAAAGCTTTACTATGCTTCTCTTCTCCCAGACATGTTCATAATACCCAGAGCAGTAAGTATGCAGTCTACTGACTCTCTCTTGTTTCAGCTGATAGTTTGGAACATGGGTTTTTAGACATCCCCAAATGGGAGGAAGGGGGACAACAAAAGACAGTATTTCCATACCTATCTTTTTTTCCCTGCTTGATCACAGCATGTTACGGAACCATTAATAAAATACAAAAAAGCACTTTCTGCCTGAGAGGTTTGCCATTGATACAACTCAGCTCATAGTTTATAGAGTTGCACAGCCAAAGACACTTTCAACAATTGTGATGCAAATATTCCAGATATGCAGCAAAAAAGGAAGAAATAATAGCACAGAATAATAAGACTGATACTGAACAGTTCTTTGTTTGTATTAATTTAGTTATCACTTCTTTTGATAGTGTAATGAAATTCTAGTAACTATTGTATGAATGCTGAATGTGTATCTGAAAAAGAAAAGTCCTTATTCATTTTTTAATATAGTTCAACCAGGTACAGGCAAAATGTGAAGTAACAAAGACTCAGAATAAACAGCACAACAGAAAATAACAGAGGCATAGTACAGCGATATTGGATCATAATTTTTCTCTGAACAAAATTCTCATTATATTGAACCTCATCACTCATTAAGTGCTGCCTTTAAAAGGGACTCATGTATCCTGAAGCTGAATGGGTTTTTAGTTGCGCAGAGCAAAATATCTCATAACTGTATATGCTAATTAAGTTCTTAGGTGTTTACTTGATGTATAGTCATAAAAACACAATGTAAACAACACTTGTAACGGGCAGATAACTATATAGATAGCCCATAAAATTGCTTTTAAGAGTTAACTCCTCATGCCAATGCATTTAACAACCAAAAGCAATACATCTGGATGTGAAATGGGTCTAATACTGAATAACTCTTTTACGTCAGAGGTCAGGCAATATCTTCCCTATTATAAACAAATGGAAATCAACAGAAAATCCATGAAGATAGGGATGATAAATCTTCTGTAGATCAATTGAAAGGTGCAGAAGAGTACATTATATCAATGCCTGGGAAGGTACTACAGAAACTGGGTTTCCAATCTACTTTACCCACACTTCAGCACTTAGCATTAATATTTCTCTAGGGTCAAAATGTTCCTGTTCTATCCTTGCTTATTTCTAAGTTCCTCAGCAATAAAAGCAAAATTGAATTTTGCTGTCCAAAGAATAAAGGCTTGATCCGGGCTCTTCCAACTGGAAAAAATGAAGGGGTAGAACAAGGGTTGGAAAAAAGTCTCAGGGAAACCTCTGGGGAGTCAGATTTATGAGCACTGTTGATGAGAGGGGAATAAGAACAACAGAGGCAGAAACATCTCCTGCCACTGGGAGCAACAGCCCCTACACCTATGCCTTGCTGGAAGAGCAGCATTATGCCTGGTTTTTTTCAAATATATAGCACAAATAAAAACAATACAGAAGAGTCTGTTCTGACATTTGTCAAAGTCTGTGTATGTAACTGCCTACAATGACGATGTTTATAACTAGTCTAGTGTACAAAACATCTCCTTCACACTGGGATAATCAGCCAGAGAGGGTCATAAAAATCTTTAAAAAAATCTATCAGTGGAGAAATTTAAATTTAACGTCTCCTACATCAGTAGGGAGTGGGGAGCTGGGAAACGGTGTATATGAATGATTTTTTTTCTGCCCTGTGTTACATTATATCTTAAATTACTGAACTGTAGCATTCTGTAGCAGCCTTAGGAAGGAAAAGGTGTATCTTGCTTTTGAGTCTTGAGGGTTTTTTTCTTAATTTCATCAACAACAGAAGCCCTTATAAAAGCCATACTAAATTAATCTTTTATTGGTACATCACTGCACAGTGTAGTTCATACAGGGCAATTCATAATTAGCTCAATTTTTGCCTGTGATTTGTTCTTGCAGACTCTTTTTGTGCATTAACGCTCTTAAGAAGTGCATTTATTTATTAAGTCCTTGTAGGAAAAATAATTAATAGTTTATATGCTGTATAAATCTTAAGACAACTATGTGCATAGGTTAATAAGCTTATCTTTGTTATCTCCAGGTAAGCATAAAGCCATGACATTCACTAAGTTATTATCACATTTTGCATATTTCAGATGAGTCCTACTTTTAAAGTGTTATAAAAATTTACATGTTACCAGCAAAATGTACTGTCAGCTCTATAATTTTTCAAATCTTTATTATAAATAAATAGCAGCAAATTTGTTTTCTAGATTTTCTTTTTCACATTTCAACTTGTCATCACTGAAATTTTTCACGAGGCTGATTTTGAGAGAATTATTAAGGACCCCAGGCATGTTCAAAGGTCTGTTTATCAGCTCCTGTAAACATGATTGTAATGGGTTTACCCTCAGCTGGGAGCCAAAGCCACAGAGACTGCTCTCTCAATTCCCCTCCTCCTGACGATGGGGGGAAGAATTAATGGTGTAAAGGGAAAAAGACTAGTGAGTTGACATAAGAAAAATTTAATGACTCAACTACAATAATATTGAAAATAATAATATATACAAATATATGAACGACTGATACACAGTGATACTGCTCACCACCCAATGACCAGAGCTTAACCCCTTTCCTGGCTAACGATCCCGGAGCAGGGAGAGTCCCGAAAGCACACTCACGGAACAGAGATAACAGTCCGAGCGCCCCAAACTGAGAGCTGACCGAGGAAGGGCGGGAAAAGCCTTGGGAGAGGGACCACCTGAAGTGAGATAACCCAGAGCAAAAGAGATCTGGAACCAAAAGGGCTGATCTTCCAGAGGGTCCTCACCTATATACTGGGCATGACGTGTATGTTATGGAATAGATTATTGGCCATTTTGTGTCTCAATCCCAAACCTAAAGATCAAATCCTGTGCTAGTAACTGGGGCTGTGCTCCCTCCCAGCTTCTCCTGTTTGCAGGCAGCCAGAGAAGCTGAAAGACCTTGGCAGCCACGTAAACATCACATTTTTGGTTACCTAAGTCTCTGTCTTACCACATTTACTGCAAGGCTTTGCTTGTTTTTAAATTTACTCTACATATTTTTGTAAGTGTTCACATCTGTTAGCTCCAGTTTCTAATTTCACATTTAATATTTCTCAATTTAATGTTAATTTTAAGATTATCATTATCTTCATTTACATCACGCTAATGTGGAGTTATGGATTGAAAAACACCCACCACTAACAAGTGAGGAAACAGAGCCAGCAAACCACACAAAACATAGACACCATCTTTCATTAAAGAAAGGTCTAATTAAAGCTGACGGCTCATCAGGGGTGATCACTTTGCTTTTCCTTTTCTTTCATTTTTAAAAGCAGAAAACTGCTGTCTTGCATAAAAGGATAAGAAAACTGCTGTTTGGCTTATGTCCAACACAGACACAGTTCATTTGCAACAGTCCTTAAAAGTGTAAATCAGGGCTTAGCCTAAAATGAGGAGCAAAGAATGTGCAAAAAAGAGTACAAATGCTGAACTGGCTTAATGAAAACTTAATTCCTGTACATGAAAAGTAAAAAAGTATGGGGTGCAATGTATTCATTACAATTAAACATGTGACACTCTCTTTATCTACTTTATTATGAAATAAAAGGTAATGAAGGGAAAGAGGAAGTCTGATGTCTGTTTTAGTGTCTGCTGGGCTCAGTTCAGAAGCCGTCTTGCTCAGCTCAGCCTCTGCTGCTCACCACTGCTTTCCACATGGACATCATTTTGCAGCGGATCTGCATGCTGAAAAGCAGTCTGAGTTTATTCCTCATCACTCATCAATAACAGGTATTTGGAGAACAGTGGACAGTTTGGAGGAAGTTAATTTCTTGCTTGCTTATCCTGTAAGCATATGTAGCAAACCTCCTAGCCAGCAGCACTGCAATCTGTTCCAGAGCAATTGTGTTCAGGTAATGGATAGTTAGGAAGATAACTAGTTTTTTAACTCTATTTCGGAGGATTCTGAGGCAATTAAGAAAGTTTATGCAGTGTAGCTCTTATTCACCTCCATCGCAACCAGTCACAAAAGGAAGCTTACAATGGCTTGGCTTTAAATGGTATGTATTTTACAGTCTTTCTTGGAATATTAATGTGATTCTAAGTTAAGAAAACTATGGAATAAATTGCAGAACATCCTTACCAGTCCAAACTAAAACTCTTGGAATTTTTTGGATTTTTTTTCTTTTTCATGTTGTAAATTCCTTTCTCTAAATGATGGTTTGTATTAGGAATAGGAATAATTCTCCCTTGAAGGAGAGTTCTAACTCTGAAGACCCGAAACATTAATTTTTTTATGTTAACTCTTAAAGTTCTGGGTTATTTTTTTTTCCCGACTAAGATCTAGTCACTCTATATCTCCTTTATTTTCTGTGAAGCTCAGAGTCTAGTTGTGTAATATGTGAGTATATTATTCCTTTAGTGTAATCTTTTTCACACCCTTGCATATTTATTTTTTTGTTATTTGCCACTTCTCCCCTAGCTAAGCGGACCGAGAAGCATGGAGTGACAGATGTGTGAGGATTTCCATATACCACTCCTGACGTTAGTCTGCTGTCTTCCTGCTATGCCATCACACTGAGGATGAAGCAGAAGTCTGATGATTATCTTATATAAATACAAGTTGGATAGTATTTTCTAGGGGAATAGGAAAACTTTGGCAAGAATATTCACATAAAGGAGCCTACATGTCTTCTAGCTAAATAGTTTAAATTCTACAGAGAGCAGAGTGGAAAAAGCAAAATAAAGAGAAATTTTCTTTACCTACCATATAGGACTTTTTGTTTGCTGGAAGCAAGATGGAGAAGTAAGAGTTCTGGGGTGCAGATGCCCTTGCAGAAGATCTCAGATCCTGGAACAGGCATGAATAGTATAACATGCTGAAGTCATGAAAGCTTGAACAGCTTTCTTTGAAGAAATGCAGAAATCACCTTAAAGGACAGGAAACAAATTACTGCATCTATAAAATCTTCTTTGGTGGGCCAACAGACTTAGAGCAGATATTCTGAGTTTAATGTTTATCCACCCCCCAACTGACTCTTTGCTAGGCTCTCTCCTGGGGATCCACATACCATCAATATCTCTGTTCATCAGTGTGAACACTGCTGTGTGCCAAACATGCTACCACTTGCTGTGTGTGCACAGGAGAACCCTGATGAACATCAGCCTTCCCCTGATGCTGGAAGAAAATAACTGTCCCTCCTGACAGAGAATTCAGGTGTTACTAACTTCTCTTGCTTGCTAAGTGTCTTCCACAGGGCCACAGCACAACGGTAGGTACTGTGGAGGCTGTAAGAAAAGTAGGGAAACAAGTGATATGTTTAAACTGTGGGTAGTATTGTTTTTATGATTGTTTTTGTCTGGGTTTTATATGAAAAGCAGAAGCTAAGGAAATATGGAGAGGTTGGAACACAAATGTATTCAGACTTGTTTCAGGGCCATTTAAACACAAAAGATGCTTTGAACTGGAAAACCAGAAATTTTCATTTTAAAAATCTTGCTATGATGTCTTAGCTGATTAGATCAAAAGATATAGTAGCATGAACTTTATTATTAACAATAATAAAGTTAATAAAATATTAACAATATTTCATTAATATAATTTAGTTCTTAGTAGAAGTATTTTTAAAAAAATATCAGTTTAAAGAAAGGATTGAAATATTATTTTCAAACTTTCTAGCCATACATGAAATACTGGGTTTTAAGGGACTATAACTTTTACATATTCCCCGGAACACACTGTTTTCCACAAATCAAGGAATAAAAGTTCATCAAAAATGTTTTCCAGTTAGCCTAGTTGTACAAAAAAGGGGACAAAAGATATCTGTCAGGTTTGACTGTACCAAGTTGTATTTTATGGGTTATTATACTGCCTTTTATTTATTTCTGGTGCTAACTAAAGAGGATCACTATACTTGATGTTTTATTGCTTGGAAGTTTTCTATAGCCCAATATATTTTCAAGTTCATTCTTCCTCAAGATACTTTATATTAAGTTCCTGGGACCACACACACACACCCGCCCCTACGTATTTATGCAGACACAGATTTCCAACAGTTCCTTTTTTATTCTTAACTGTCTAGGTTTCTTTTAATTTCTTAAATAAGTATTTTTAAAGTATCAGTGAATGAAGGAATCAGTGAAGAACATTCATTTGAAATGAATAAATAATATCTTTAGAAATACTAAGACAGAGAAGGATAGATAATTGCTTTATAAACTTTTTGGATTCATACAAATATTGCAAAAAAGTAGAAGCCAGGTCCCCATGAACATTCTCCATGATGGTGTCTAATGAGAGGCAATTTCCTCTGAAAATTCACCTATTTGCATATACCAGGCAGGCTTACCATATCTAAAACCTATACCTGTACTCTGTAGTTGCGCTTACCTATGACACGTTTACAGAAAGACAAAATTTAAGATAGATTCAAATGCAGCGTAACTGCCAGCAATAGTCACTCTCAGAGGTGATCAGCTCAGATTCAGGTGCGTCCTGCAGTGGAACAGGGAATTGTGGCATACAGGGGGGTTTCCTGAGCCGGGGAAACCCCAGGGGAGCACGGAGACACACCAGGAACTGGCGGATCTTATGAGGGTAGCTGATGGAGCCTGGACAGGGTCAGGAGTAACAGCTACCACCTCCTGCCCCCACCACAGGTATCCCCAGGGAGTGCCAGCGACCAGCAGGGTGACAAACAGGGTGTGGGGCAGCAGCTGGTGCGGGAGGGTGTCTCTTTGAAGGAGGGTCGTTCCACTGGCCGAGTGGGAGACATGAGGTTCACAGAACCCTGCAGCCCAGCACCGCTCTGTGACCGTCCGCACAGGCACGGGGCACTCGTCCTGCCCCACCCTCGAGGCAGAACAGTGGCACCCTTTGGGGACAAAGGCTGCAGCTGTGGCTGGGGGGGTCTGTGCTGTCTGCCGCAGCTGTGGCCGATGCCTCCACCCAGATGGAGCTGCGGAAGGGAGAGGCTGTGGTGCAGACCTCAGACTGCCTAGAAAGTGCCCAGACCTTTCTCCTGAGGCAGGCACAGGCAGCAGACCTGCCTGCCAAAGGTGCGCCCAGGTGGAGGAGCTCCTGCAGCAGGTGGGTGGGCTGCAGGAGGCGGTGAGAAGGCTGCAGAGCATCAGGGAGGCAGAGAAGGAGCGAGTTAGCTGGGTCCAAGTGCACTCTGAATTGCACAGCCAATGGCCAGACAGGTAGATACTCCCCCACTGGAACACACAGGAAGGAGGGGGGTCAATGATGCAGAAGAATGGAAGCTTGCAATGGCCGGGACCAGCAGGAGGAAGAGGCTTCCCCCACAGCCTGAGATGCCTTTGCAGAACTGCTTCACCACTCTGTAGACCGAAGAAGAAATACCCGTCACCTTGGGAGAGATGCTGGAGCCATAAAAGACAGCCTGATCTGCTCTCTGTCTGCTGATCTGTCAGAGAAAGGGAAGAACATCTTCAGTCATAGGCTTGACAGGCTGGGTGCAGAGAGGACATGTTGAGAGATAAGGCTGTGAAGACACCTTATAGCAGCCTTCCAGTACTTAAAGGGGGCCTACAGGAGAGATGGAGAGTCATTCTTTATCAGGGAGTGTAGTGACAGGACGAGGGGTAATAGCTTCAAGATGACAGAGGGCAGATCTAGACTAGATATTAGGAAGAAATTTTTTCCTGTGAGGGTGGTGAGGCACTGGAACAGGTTGCCCAGAGAAGCTGTGGATCTCTGGAGGTGTTCAAGGCCAGGTTGGATGAGGCTTTGAGCAACCTGGTCTAGTGGAGGGTGTCCCTGCCCATGGCAGGGGGGTTGGAATTAGATGATCTTTAAGTTCCCTTCCAACCCAAAGCGTTCTATGATTCTATGATAGATATGTTTGAAACCTGTAAGGTTGACAACAGTAATGCTCCCTAACTTATAGATATCCTACATGGTGCAGGAAAATACTGTTGTAATGTCCACAGAAGAATAAACGATTGCTCTGTCCAGCAGAGATCCTCTCTTCGGAAAAAGATCTAAAATAAGCCATAGTCAATATTCAGTAGTCTTTATATCTTTCGTGGTCTTCCTGGGAGTTTCTGCTGTTTACGAACATGTTCCAAACTTGTCTCACTCTGCCAGCCTCTTATAAAAGCCAGGTTTCTGCAGCAGAGATAATACCATTTAGAACTGACTTTCTATTCTCTGAATTGAATTGATAGGGGTTTTTTTTTCTACTCTTTAATCCTTTAAAAAAATCCATTTTGAGGGGTTAATCCAATACATAATCTCAAGAAGCAACTGGAACAAGCAGCTCTTTGGTTACCCCCAGGCTAAATTCACTATCTGAGAACACTGTACTAGAAAAGGTTATTTCATACACTATCTGTTGGTTAATGCAGCTCTAGCTTGTCTATTCAATAAGGTTATAATATGAAGTATTCAAAAGTTTAAAAATCGAAACATTTGCAATATCCACTTAATAGCAAAAAGCTGTTGTCACTCTGATAAATCTTAAACTGTGTTTTCAACTGCAACAGGAAAAAAACCTGTCAGAGTAGCACCTGAGGCCGTAAAGGACAACACATCCGACACTTCCTTATCATGTGGTCCGTTGACTTCCAGAATAACAACCGCAGCCTGTATAATAGGTAGGAAGAAAGCAACAACAAAAAAATTCCAGGAAAACTGGACTTTGTCTTGACCTCTGTAGTGATTTTGAACCTGGCTGGTGCCAGCACAGTATGCAGCCACTTGTTCACCGTCCCCCCTCCCAGGGATGGGGGAGACAATTAAAGGAGCAAAGGGAAAAGAGACTTTTGCTTTGACATAAGAACAATTTAACAACTGTACTACAATGAAAGTAATAATAATGTTAATAATAATTCTAATAGTAATATATACAAATATAGAAATGAGTGATACATAATGAAACTACTCACCACTCAGTGACCAAGGCCCAGCCATTTCCCAGCTAACAATGCTGGAGCAGGGAGAGTCTTGAAACTGAAATCCTGGAAAAAATAAGAGCCTGAGTGAGAGTGAGAGCCAACCAAGAGAGGGAGACAACACTGAGAGATTTGCAACCCGGAGAGAGTGAACTTCTGGACAGATCCTCATCTATATACTGGGCATGATATGGAACAGACTATTGGCTAATTTGGGTCTCAGTCCTAAACCTAAGGTTGAATCCTAGGCTTGTAATTGGGGCTGTGCTACTTATCCTGCCCCTGTAGACACTGGCAAAGCAGAGAAGTATGTTATCTTCTCAACACAAATCCAAAACATACTGTCTTACTAGCTACTCTGCAGAAAGTTAACTCTGTCCCAGCCAAAACCAAAGCAATCTATTTTTATTATCAAATTACAGTTCTGTCCCCTTCTAATGCCCCTCAGAAAGAGTTTTTTTGCTGGAGTGTTTGCCTTGCATAGTGTAAAAAAATCAGTAAAAAATACTGACAAGGGATATTGTTTCCATATAGATGGTACTGGAAAGGATAACTGTTAGATAGATAAGAGACTGGAGAAAGAATACGCTAGTAATATCTGCAGTCAGTGTAGACAGGTTTTAACTGTATCACATAACCACTTCATAAGTCACCTCATTAATCTACGTATATATCTGCACAGGCCATAACACACTTCCTTGAATATCAGAAAACAAATATGACGTTTTCCTTGTTTGGACAGTAAGAGAACTTTGAAGACTTACAAAGTAACTGCTCAGAGTGATTAGTTTGTATGAAGACATCTTGGCTATATCATTGCTGGTGATACACAATGCTAAACAGTGAGACTGAGCACTGGGCAACTGATTATCCGTACTACTTTATACCCTACTAAATATGACGGGAACAACAAATGGCTCCTGGGGCCCAGAGACGAGATTATGTCCAGACTGCACTGCATTTGGCCTTCTTGGTTACATTCAGTGCTCCTGGGACTGTAGTGTATAGTTATTATTTCCTATATGCTGTTTTCATTCCAGGATTAGTAAGATGTAGGGTCAAAGGTGATTGACATTTGTTCATATTGTGCACTGGGAATGATTCAAAGTACCTGATATTCTCATCTGGTGCCTGGGCATTGTGTCAAGAATGCTTTTTGGCAAAAGTCTTGGAAGGAAATATGCCAGCAGTTACATAGTAGGACTAAGGCAGGTAAGCAATCAAGTCAGCATTCTGTTCAGTGTAGCCATATAAACAGGCTATAGGCCAAGTCAGTGTGCTGAAGGTTAAACAAGCCTGCTATGCTTTAAATGTGAAGGACAGCACATGATGTTTTACTGTGTAAAATTTTCCAGAACAAAATGTGGGACCCTGACATGCAGTTTAAAACCGTTACTCCTCATCCTATCACTACACTGCTTGATAAAGAGTGCCTCCCCATCTCTCCTTCTAGGACTGGAAGGTCACTCTAAGGTCTCCCTGGAGCCTTCTTTCCTCCAGGCTGAACAACCCCAATTCTTTCAGCCTGTCTTCACATGGGAGGTGCTCCAGCCCTCTGATCATCTTCATGGCCCTACTCTGGACTCACTCCAACAGGTCCATGCCTTTCCTCTGCTGAGGACTCCAGAGCTGGACCCAGTACTCCAGGTGGGGTCTCACAAGAGCAGAGTAGGGGGTGAAAATCACCTCCCTGGACTTGCTGCTCACACTTGTTTTGATGCAGCCCAGGACACGGTTGGCTTTCTGGGCTGCAAGTGCGCATTGCCAGGTCATGTTGAGCTTCTCATCTACCAGCACCCCCAAGTCCTTCTCTTCTGGACAGTTTCCCCTCCAGGCAAAAGACTATCAGGCACCGATCTCTCATGGGTAGCAAAGGTGTTGACTACATGGAATAATTTGGGACTATGTTATTTTGTTGTCACAGGTGTCTCTAATGTGTTTTCTACTCTGCCATATTTCAGACATGTCCACAACTCTGATACCATTATAAATGTTTAAATTAACCTTAATCTGTCTAACTGTCACTAATACAAGTTCAGCTACTGCAGGGCAAAGTTTTCTTGTGTCCACNACTGTCACTAATACAAGTTCAGCTTGTGTCCACAAAGTCTGGAAAAAATAAGAGCAAAGTTTGCTTGTGTCCACAAAGTCTGTCAGGGAAGGTTCATAGCAGAGGTGCTTGGGTACACATAGGCACAGTGGTCACAGTTGCACTGCATTTTAAGGATGACGCCGTAGTTCCAGACCCACCCCCTCTTCAACAAATGTTTACCTCTGGAGCATGGAAATAGCTCTTGGTTGTGGCAATTAACATATTTAGACCGTGCCTTTTATCCAGAAGGTGAGGTAGAAAAAGCAAATAATGTTAATGACAGTGAAAAGGGTGAAGGAACAGCTGTGGAGGAACATCAGTAGCTCCTGCTATGTAGATTGAAGTAAAATAAATTGCAAACACAACATACCTGGTGATCCATCTCATGCCATTTTTTTTACTTAATAGACTTAAAAATAAAGAATAAGAGACCATGAAGGTTTCAAAATGAGACACAGTCAGCTACAACGTAGCTGTTAAATGTGCCACACAGTAGAAGAGTTACAAACTCCTGTCCTTAATTAAAACTAAATGATAACACCAGGACATTAAGCTATATCTTTTTTTAATAACATATTTTACTCTTTCTATTATACTTTGAGCCAAATACATGTCTAGCATAAGTTAAATTTGATTTCATTAAAGTCAATGGAGTTGCACCTGCTAAAGTTCATATGAATTTGTCCCTTGATCTTCTAAATTGACCTTTTCTTCTAATGAACATCTCTGAACTGAAGATGAAGACTCAAATCTAGTCCACTTTGTCTCTGGAAGCAGGAGAGGTTCTAAAGTTCAGGAAAACTCCTTCTAAATGTAAGAATCTAGAGGGGAATTTTTCTATTAAACCTGAACTCTGAGCCTGAGCTGCTTGGGTTTGATGAGGAGAGCAGATATGATAATTTAGAACTAAAGAAAAATAGTCCTGTTTAGCTTGGACCATGTCACTTTTAAATCCAGTTTGTATACAATCTTCAGACAATGCCTCTAGTATTGTGTCACCTTAGTTATATGTAGTCTAGTTTGCAGCTCTTTTGACAGTGAGAATATGCCAGTGTGTATTTTTGCGTATTGCAGTTCAAACAGGTTGCAACTCAAACAGGTTGCAGTTCAGTAAGAAACTAGACTATAACCTAAATTCTCATTTTTCTGCTTAAGAATATGTGAAGATATGCAGGTGTTTAATAACTTTTTAAACTCAAAAACTTGTTTATAGTTTTTTGTTTTGTTTCCATTTGCATCAGACTAAACAAATAAACATGAAGAAAATTAGTGCCAGATTTGGTAATGTGAAGTGATAGAGATTTTTTGTGAAGTACATTTGAATTATAAATGCTAATGTCTTTAGGCTCTTCTGCGGTCAGCAGAGAGAAAAAAAACCCAGTTTTTTCTTGAAGCATCTGAAATAAAGTTTCTCAGAATCACTCTTCCTCTCAGAAAAAACACAAACCCCACAATGCTTCCAATGACTGTAAAGGATATCTGGCAAAATAGGTATACTTGAGTACAGCCATTGTAAAAATGCCTCCTAAGTCCTTTCTCTTTTTTTTGCTGAAATCACTAGGAGTAAAAGGCACACAATAACTTTCCAGATAATTGAACTACACAGGAGGTTGGGACCTTTCCCCTACTTCATAAAAGGATGTTGTGACTAGAGGAAATGTCATGGTATCAGCTGGTGGTAACTGAGCATCTTGCAAGGTAAAGCTTGAAAGGCAGTGTTTTCTTAAAAGTAGAAGTATGTATTACCTGAGCTATTAACTTCTGCCAGTGAATAGTCAGGAAGGAAAAATTGTGAAAAATACGAAGCATTTGACTGACAACATAAAAATAGGTTGTAGAATTTTTTCTTAAATTGTGGGTCTCACTAACTAGGCATAGTTATATTTGATACTGTGTTAAAAGTCTACGGATAAAGTGTTTTTTTTCATGAAAATGTAATTTTGAAAGAGAGAGATGGAAACCCGCTTGAAGATTTGCCAAGCCGCAGCATGGAAGTCCAGGTAGGGAAATTAACTCTCCTCTAAATAACAGACTGTCTCTTTTTTTTTTTTTTTTTTTTTTTATATTTTTTTTTTTTTTTTTTTAACAGCTATCATCTTCTTTTAAAAAAAGTTGGTAAGATTAAAATATTTTTTACAAGTATTTGTCAGCGTTTTTAAAATCAGAGAACTCTGTATGTTTTCAAAGCTATGTCCATATTCTCTTATTATAGCAGCAGTGAAATTTACTTTTTTATTTACTTTTGTACAAAGAAAATTGTCCACATTGTGTAGAAAGCTATGTGTTCATACTTTGCTTTAAGGATTCCTTTGTTTCTAAAATACATGTTTGGATGGTTTTAAAATCATATATTGGCATTCCTGGGAAATGAAATTCTGATTCTTGTTCAGTTCTTGTAGTTTGTAAATTGTAAGAATTTTCTATATCTCATGTTAAAACTAGAGATTTTGCTTAAACAGTGGTCACTTTTCAAGAATATTTAAGTTGCTACAGTCAGCCAACAGCAAAGATTCATTTGGAGATGAAAGTTGAACATAATCCACGGGATGACAGACTGGAAGATGGGCAAAATCATCTGAGGATTTTCTGTTGGGTTTTCTAAATAAAAGACTGCTTCTGAACCCTGTAATGCTGAGTGCATAGCAGGTTTATGGTAAAAGCAAAAGAAGGAACATGACCACAAAAGGGACTCACAACGGTTAAGGCCAAGTTTGTGTGCTTTTACTTTACTCCATTCTTCTCCACTTCTATAATCCTTGATGAAAAAGGTCAACCAGTAGCTACTGCATCTCTAGGAAGAGAAAATGAATACACTGTTTGGCTGCATTCCTTTATAAAATATGCAAAGTGTTTTAAGACATGTCAACTATGCAAGCACCAATAAAATACTCCTGAGTATTCCCAATGCTTCCTTTATCCCTTCTCATAAATTGATGTCCCAAGAACATTAATTTGTAATTCTTCTCTAATAAGATATTAATAGATTTTTCTTTTTCCTTTTCATTAAAATGCATATTCTGATTTAAAAAAAAGAAAAACCAACTCATGTTGGAAGTAGATCTAATTTATACTAGTTTTCAAATGTATAAATGTGTACAGAATACTCAGAACTAAGGAACCACAGCTTTATGGGAAAACGTATGTATATATTTATTTTTCATTTAGCAAACACATCCAGAAAAACTGAATTGCTGAAATTATTCTCTTTGATATTGTTTGCTTCAATATGAAAGAAAGGCTTCTAGGATGTTTGTATATCTCATTTCACATCAGTGCTTAGTGGATCTTGGATTGAAAAATAAATATTTTTTTTAATTTGCATGTTGTTGGTACTGTTGCTGAGCTGTTTTTCATAATATATATATTGTGCTCACATTTGGAAAATAATCAGATCAAGAACATTAGTGATGAAATAATGTAACAAAATATTTCCCTGAACACGCTGATATCCTTTAGATGAACATGGAGAATATCTATTATGAAGTTACTTTTCCAACAAAAATCCACAGCAGGAAATGTTATATCTGATGTTTTTTAACATCATCCATATAGTTGTGTAACTATGACTTTTCTGAAATTAGGTTGATGTTATAGGACTTATCAGGGTCAAATTGCATTATATGACTTTCATAGAACTTCAACTGCACTTTTTTCTCTTGCATTTTATTTTTGGAAGTCAAATAATATTACCTCTTTGTTTCTGACAGTGCATGTTATAAGACAACATGTTTTGCATAAGGAGTAGCTATAATTGATGTCTTAGTTGAATGTGAGAGACAGGTCTGTGCTTGCCTTCTGTGAGGCTACTTCTATAAAACCTTGGCTGGTGAAGGAAGGGAATATATTTTATTAGATTGTTTGATAGCACACCTATCACTCTTTCTGACCAAAAGTCATTTTCATTTGCAATGAGCAATTTCAGTTACATGGTACAGTTACAGTTGAGCTCTTTTGCTAGTCCAGTGTTCAGCAGCCGTCAAAGCTCTTTAAAGATATATGCTGTAGTGAAAGAGGCAGATTTAGTAAGACAAGGCATTTTTCCTCTGTGGGCTTTGTGATACATAAAAGTCTTGTCAGTTTGACATTTGCTACCTCTGCTTTATGATTTTTCCCTCTTTCCCTCTTCTGTACCTGTGCTATCGTTATCATCCTAGTTGAATG
Organism: Syrrhaptes paradoxus; assembly: GCA_013400615.1. Taxonomy (NCBI): domain Eukaryota; kingdom Metazoa; phylum Chordata; class Aves; order Pterocliformes; family Pteroclidae; genus Syrrhaptes; species Syrrhaptes paradoxus. The sequence goes on along the minus strand of VZTO01014682.1, from coordinate 35,835 downwards.
GTTCTTACTGCAAAGTAAGGTCAGAAGGGAGAGCTGTGTGTTGCTGCACTGCTCTGCTTTTTACCAGATGACAGGAAAAAAATTAGCAGGAGAAGGAGTATTTTTATTGTGTTTTGGTTATTACAATATAGTTAAGATATATTAGCCGTCTTCTGTACAATCTTACTTCCAGTCACTGATTGCTCAATATGTATTTCTAAATGTCAAGCAGTCATTTATTACCTTGTTATAAATCCTCTTACAATTCAAGGTAAAAAAACCACATTTGTAGCATCAAATGCTCAGTTATCAGTAGTTAGAGGAGCCTTTAGCAATCTCACTCTCTGTACCCAAAGGAAGCTATTTAACCTGTCAGTGGGATCAAGCAAAAAGCTCATCCCTATCACTAAGGTTCTAAGATTAGCTCACAGAATTTGAGCGTGTTGGCTAGATACTGTTGTTTGTCATATAGCTTGACTGCAGCCATGAAATAAATTTCATATGCAAATTCAATGTAATTAAAGAGTTTATCTCAATCTAACCACAATTTCCAGGGTTCTTGCTGTAAATTTAATTTTGCAAGAAAAGCTATTTGCTTAATCACAGAAATTTACAGCAAAACAGTTATTATTTTTTGCTTATTATAAACATCCATTTATGGAGACATTTCATACTGAAATGTCCAGGAACATTATTTACACAACACGTAGTCTAAGAGAGCATTTTCCAAAATCCATCGTGGATAAAACTATAGACAAAGGCAGCCAGTGTAATGTTTAGTGCAAATCAGTCACGACTAGAACATGTCACTAAAGTTTAATCTAAAATAGAAAAATATGTGTAAATCAAACTGCTTTCCATTTAAAGACTTTGATGTGGGCACATTTGAACTGAGTCCCCACTCAGCTTTTGGGACATTGTCATTTTGCAACTTTGCAGCCTGTTAAGCTCACAGGATTGGAAACAAACACAGAGAAATAATGTGGAAAGGATGACAGAATGGTGTAAATGTAAACACTCTCAAGTCTCCCACAGGTACTAGGAGATATGAACTTACTAACCGCCTGAGTTAATCAAATGTTAAATTTAAGGAGCAGAACAGAAGTGAATACATTTTTCACCTCCATTTAACTAAAATGGTTACACAACTTTAATGAGACATCCATGTGAATAGCTGAAAAAAACCTGTGATGTTGTATAGTAATATACCAATACTCATAAAATGCCCCTTGTGAACCAAAATAAATTTTAAGACTATAACACATAAAAACTGTAGATGTAGTTTAAAGTCACTACCAATGGGTTGAAAAATTCTCACCGGAGTCCTATAAAAAAGGACAGTCTATGCTATTCTTTTTTTTCAGTGATTCTCTTCTATGCACTTCATCATTATTCAAATAAATATTGGATATTGGAGTCAACCTCAAGAATTGTTTCTTGGTGCCTATTTTATACAACAAGCTGTGCCCCCTCCTAGCTTCCGTGAAAATTAACCTTCTCCCAGCTGAACCCAGGACACTCCTTCCAGTGGGAGCTTTTTCAATGCAAGGATTGGAAGACACATTCCATTCTACATATGTTTACATATTTAATTGTGTTATTGTTATTCTTGCATGTTAAATTTTGTTTATGCAAGCAACGAGAGATAAAAGCATTTATTTCTATTGTTAAGCATACCCTGAAAAACCTACTCATTACGTATAACACCTTGCACACAACATAAGGAACATTACCCGTATGTGATATCGTTTGTTTGTGTCTCAGATCTGCATTTACAAACAATGAAAGACTAAATGTCTTGCCCAAGGCTGGACAGAACTCCAGACAGTCAAAATTATTTTTCAGCCTTTATTGTCATTATTGGAATTTATCTTCCTGCAGGGCTCCAGAATAAAAGCTTTGTCTCACTATAAAAAAGTTGTGTTAAACTGTTCTGTTTTGCACTAAAACTTCTGTTTTGCCTTCCATTGCTTCAAATGAGCAGATCCCAAAGTCCTGATAATTTTTAGTCCAGTTAAAGATACTGCAAAGAAGTTCTTTTGCCATCAAAGCCCTGAAAAAATTGATCTATACAAACTTGACTTTTGTACCCCTGTGTTTAAATCCTGTGTTTGGGGTGCTTGCACAAAGACACTTCTGATTCATATTACTAAACCTCAGCCTCCTTTTTCTCAGTGAAGAGTCTTTATACAGAACCAGAAACTGTGATAAAACCAGTCCTCATTCACAGTATGGGCTTATCTATGTGCACAGGTCATCCTTCAGCCTGAACTGAGTTCATTCACTTCTTCACTCAGTCCACTATCACCACTGTGTCCTGGCATTATTCCCTCCTGGGGCCTTCTGGACCATCTCTTCTCTCATTTTTAAGTACAAAAGCACTTATGAAGACTGTGAATGGAGGCTAGTATCCCTCCTTCTGTAACTGCTCCAAACAGCTCTTGTATAGTGTCTTTTCGGTGATTCAATTTCATAGTGAAACCTACTATTTAGAAATATTCAGGGGTAATTATTGAAAATTAAATCTCTATAGCAGCTTTTGAGATTTCAACATTTGTTTAGTTTATAACTGGAATGAAAAAAGGAAATTCCAGGGCAAACCTCTTGTTCTGTAGGAAATTCCATGTTTGTTACTACTGGTCAATGTTATGCACCTAAAAGAACATCCTGATGAAAACTTGAAGGAAATTAATAAATTTCACCCAAAATATCTACCTCTGATGAAAATAAATTTTGTCAAGAAAATTCTGAATAGCCTTACTCAGAATAGTCCACTTAATGCAGAAATGTATTTCCCTCAATCTGCTTCTTTATTTTTCCCAGTTAAGCTGTTGTTCTGAAGTGATGGTCTTTATCTTGACACATCCTATGAAACATTACCTATTAATGCAATCAACAGGTATTTCTGCGTCTCAGAGAGCTGCTATCTCTTTAGATTTACTATTTTTTCCCTTCCTGATGGATTCCCCAGGCTGAAACACATACACAGACACACACATACAATTTTGCATATTTATAAATTGAGAAGTCTAAAACTTACAGAGCTTTTGAAACAAAAACAGAACTTTAATGGAAACAATTTTTGCAATTTTTGCCTGTACTGATAATGGTTCAATACAAAATTCAATACATAATTTCATTTCTTATGCAGACAAATTATACTTGTCAGTTTTAGTAAGTGAAGAAAGAAAAGTGAAAGCACATGACTTGAGAAATGCAATTCAAAAATCTATTCTTAAGTTGAATCTTTTACTGAATTGATATTTGTGCCAATAAGGGAAGATTTAAATTGAAAAGTGAGCTGTTGGCAGTGTGTCTTTAAATTGACTGGTTCTTTTTTAGTATCAGATCAATGAAATGTGTATTTATGTTGCATGCTTATTGTGCAAGAGAAGCCTTACATCAACTGTGCATGGACATCATGTAGTTTGTTGCATGACAAGTCAAGGCACTGGATCTTAGAAAAATAAATTAATCTCATAAATACTGCATAATTGCTAGTATGTTATAATCTATTCTGAAGTTAAAAGGTGTCACAAAGTCACTATGTTTGCCATCACACTGATTTTTTTGCTTCTTATTCTAAACACGATGTCACATTTCTAATTACATTTTCATAAATTTATTTCCTTTGTCTCATCTACCAAATTCATTCAATGTCAGTGTTATTATGCCGCAGTAAACACTAGGACCTTAAGTTATTGCACTTCTTCACACTTACACTCCCTAGAAATTGCTGAAGTAGTACATTTAAAAACATTTTAAAAATAAATGTCTTTTTTCAACAGTTTGGCTGTTTTGTTCTTGTTATAAATTGTAAGAAGAAAACACAGTGTTCCTTATTTAGCTAACTCAGGAAGAATAAAATCTCCACAGATTATTGATTGTACATTTTGTCATAGAAAACTGTATCTAACAAGACAGATGGTGTTTCCTCTGATTCAGAAGGTCTAATAAATATTATTTGCATCATATTAGCATGACACAAGCAGGTAGACTGAGTCTGTCATAGAGAAAATACAGAGGTGCTTGATATTTTCTACTCATGTGCAAATATCCTTTCCCCAGTGAACTTCCTGTGCATTTAGGTAAGAAATAAATGTTCTTTAATCTGAATAACACCTGTCTAATCACAAGATAAGAGAGACTAATATTATAGAAAGATTTGTTCAACAGTGATTTACAATTTTAGTCAAGAGGAGTATCTAAAAACTGTGTCCCAGGAAAGAAAAAAAACCCAACAAAACAAGTGTTGTATAAGTACATAATGTTAACAGTGGTAGCTGTAGGTATTTTCCTCAAAAAACAAAATGAAATCATTGTGAGTAGCATTGTTACGTTTTTTGTTTTGATTGAAGTAGACATAGCACATATTAATTAGCCAACTGGGAAATCTCAAAATAAAAGCTTACAAGAGAAAACAAACTCTTTCTCATGGTGTATTTCAGTAGTTTGAAATGTTTTATGAAGTATCACCCTCTGAAATGTCTTCTGAATGCAAAAGTCCATATTTAGAATGGTTTGCTAGGCTGATTACCCCTGAGCCGAAGACCTGGAGAGATCAGCAAAGAGCTAAAACACTGTGAAGATTTGGGCAGACCAATTTTAAAGCAGGAGTGTTTTCATGAGGAAATATTTCAGTTTTTACAGACTCCCATGGAAGTCTCTTCTTTCGTAAGTTGTCCAGTAAGCTGTATTCCAAGCTTCCTTTTGGATGGTAAATCCTCACTTGCGTTTCTACTACTGTCACTCAAGGATCACTTCTTGGGTCTGTGTTATAATTGCAGGAGGAGGTAAATCACTGAGAGGACAGGTCGCACTGACACATACTGTCAGTAAGCTGAAAGCAGGAAAATGATACGTTTTTCTTTCCCTTAAATGAAGATGTCTTTGTTGAGTTAACACCATATCCACGCAGATATATTTTTAGCACTTCAGAGTCCTCTCTTCCATCTTGAGCTGTTACTGTAGTGCTGTCCCATGAGAAGGATTAGGACATCTTCTGGGATAAGCATGCTTTATTTTGAGAAGTAATGACTTTGGAAAAAAATGAGGGCTGGGTTATGAGGAACAGACGTACGCTAACCAGCAGCACAGCAGCAAGGGTGAGGTTTCCTGTGAAGGCTGCACTTATGCAAATGCTGCTAAAGAGGCTTGAGGAGCCCGTGCCACCACCTGCACAGCCCCACCACTTCCTTTGCACTGTCCAGACTGTGCTTATCTCCTCACTAAGGTCATGCACTAAGGGGGTACAAAAGCAATCTGCCCACCTCAGAATGATTTTTGCTGGCTTAGTGACCTGCAAAGCTCAACAAAGAATCATCCAAGGAGCATAATTTAGGAAAGAAAGGAAGAGGAACCATCCCTTCTGGCAGAAGATGGCTATTACGTTGGCTCAGGCATCTTGAAAAACAAAATCAGCTTAAGCCAACACAAGCTGATGATATTTTCAAAGAAATGTTTCAGCCCTCCTTTCTGCCACTGGCTGGCAGTCTATATTTACCCATTCTGCCTAGGTAAGGATCTACAGAACCACAGAGCAGATTTTCAGGGAAACATACACTTAAAGTCAGCTGTGGACTTTAGAACAAATTTGATTTTCCCGGGATTATTTCACTAACAAAACTCATTACATAGCTGCACAAACATTTGTGACAATAAAAATGAGATGATGTGGGGAGAAATGGTTAGGAAGAATTTATCTGGCAGCAGGTCTAATTTATGCTATGCTAATCTAAACTGCAGTCTAAGCATAAACTAAAAGGGCTAATGCAACCATAGACCATTTCAACGAGATATTCTTAAATAAGAGGAAGGTTATGTGCATAATATTGCAATATTTGTCCAGTTCAATTTGAGAAAGAAGTTGCAGTGACAGTGGGGACAAAGAAAGGAGTTCTGAGAATCATTAAACAAGGAGGGAGCCTGATGAATATTACATAACCAAGTGAGATCAGTATCTTTATTTTAGCAAAAAGAAGACAAGAGGTGACTTGATTGTAGCCTGTATAAATCACACCTAAATGCAGATTTGACTTTTCTTAACTTTTGAGTGTTTGACTTTAAGCCATAATATTCTCTTAAAGCAGAGACTTTTGTCTGTGCATACAGAGTATTCTCAGTTGTTTGGTTTTTTTTTAAATATTATTTTTTTTCCACTGGATCACTTGTTTGCATTCCTGTATGCAGAACATTTCCTTATTCATATAGCTAAAAGGTTGTGTCTATGACTGGATTTACATACAAGATCATTGCATATTATCAACAAAAAGAAACTTGAAGTGTTTTAATCTCTTCAGGAATAAACAGAGATCTAACTTGTTCAATGGAATTGTGATATGAGAAGTATGTGAAACACTTTCCAGTCTCATATTTTCCTTGCATTTACATAAAGATGTTAGAGAGGAAAAGAACACACGTCAAACAATAATTTAAATTAATAATAATATTACAAATATTTTGGGAATCATTCAAGTGTTTTCACTTTAAGAAGTATCAAAGAAGTTTCTTTGTTAGCTTTGGTCACTTCAGTATCCAGACCTGGTTTTTGTAACATCCTGAACTATATCTCCACATCTTTTAATAACAGAAGGGAATATTTCTGCCCAATCAACTCCAAGTAATTGCCTAGTACACTATGGGTTTTCTTAATCCTTCAACTGTCATTAAAGACTCCTCACATATGCTTTATAATTTACAACAATTTAATAACATTCATGTCTTTCAGATTTTATATAACATCAAACAAAGTACAGAATGCTAAACCAAGATGAATTTCTAAACTGTCGAAAAAATTCCAGACTATTCAGTTACACCTGTATTTCCAAAGTCTAATCTTCTTGTCAATATTTGCAGTGTTTATTCTTGAAAAAAAGTTAAGTACAAGTTAATGAAAATTTCATTTGTAAAAAAAATATTTCATTAGTAAAAAACAGAACATGAGAGACTATTCTCACCATCATATTTAGAAACAGAATTGCAATATTGTCCTGGTTTTGGCTGGGACAGATTTAACTTTCTTCATAGTAGCTAGTAAGAGGCTGTGTTTTGGATTTGTGCTGAGGAGAAGGCTGATAACATGCTGATGTTTAGAGTTACTGCCAGGGCAGTCAAGGACTTTTTAGCTTCCCTGCTCTGCCAGAGTCTGCAGGGGCAGGAGAGCCTGGGAGGGAGCACAGCCCCAGTTACTAGCCTAGGATTTTAACTTGGGTTTAGGATTGACACCCAAATTGGCCAATAATCTATTCCACATCATGCAAGTCATGGCCAGTATACAGATGAGGCTCTGTCCAACAGTTTGCTCTCTCTCTGCGTCGTCTCCCTCTCTTTTGGGGTTGTCTCACTCTCTCAGTCAGATCTTGATCTCTTGGATGCTCAGGTTCTTCTGTCTTTCCTGGGATTGCAGTTTCAGGACTCCCTCTGCTCTGGTATCATCAGCCAGGAGTGGACTGAGCCTTGGTCCTTGGGTGATGAACAGTTGCTCCGTGTATCACCCATTTGTATGTTTGTATATTAATTGGCATATATGTGTACTTGTGTTTTTCTATTATTATTATCTTTGTTATTTTATTATTTTCAACATTATTGCAGTTTAGTTGTTAAATTGTTCTCATCTCAGTTCATGAGTCTCTTTTCCCTTTACCCCTTTAAATCTCTCCACCATCCCCGGGAGGTGGAGAGGGAGAGAGCCCCTGTGTGGAATTTGTGTGCCGCTAGCTGGGTTCAAAAACATAACAGGCTGCTAGAACAATGCAAGTTTTTAGTCTTTTTTTTTTTTGTGTTCATATCTCCTTTAGTATAAACTAATGGTTTAATCCAATGAAGACAAGTTTGCAGTAACCTAAGTTTACCCTAGTTTTATTTATTTTGCAGGTTTATTTTCTACAGAATATTAAGAGGAGAATTACACTGTATTGTCCTTTTTAAAAAGAAGTATTGTTGGGAAAGAGAATGAATATATCAATAACTGAAAGTACTGAACTGAAAAACTTTCCTTAAGTGCTGTTGGAAGAAATAAAACTGAAATGAGATCATAAATTGGTGTAATATTCAAAGTGGAGAAAGAGCAAAGGAAATTCGTATACCAAAATACGGCAGGGGACAAGGGACACCATGTTGTTTGTTTATGTCTTTCACCGCTTTTAAAAACTAGAACGGGGACTCTGAAAACATTTTTCTTTGTGAACTTAAGATGCAGCTTAATTTAATGAACACATCTTCATTAAAAAAAAAAAATTATCAGGGTAACTAATCCATAATTGGAAACTATGTTGTTTCCTTGAGGGTCTTAACTGATAAAGGGTGGAGAAGCTATGATTCATCATCATCCTAAGGGCTAGTATGGATGGTAAGAGAGCTATGCCTTGCCCACTTGATAATACCCTCTGAGAGAAGGAGGTAATTTGGAAGCAGTATGAATGTGCCTGAAAGTTGGGCATTTTATTGTCTGTAGTGTTGTCCATAGACCAATTCACAGGCCATCAGCGAGTCAAACCTTTCTTATCTCTTTTGAGAAAAGCCTTCAGAACAAATCTACTGGATATAGCATAAATGTTGAAAAAAACACATGTGTTAAGCAGTACTACTTTTGAAGAAAATGCCTATCACATCTTAGGACTTGGAACCTTCAGAATAGGATTGGATTGAGCAGTCTAAACCTTCTTTCCTGCCCATGGCAGCCAAATGCAGTAGCCCTTCTCATGTGTCATGGGCATGACATTGGATTGGATATTACCTGGCATTAACTATTTAGGATAGGAGACAGTGCATAGAGCAGACTCTAGTTATTACATGTGATGTACTTCCTTTTCTTGACAGTGGCATGGGGCAGGGGAAAGAAAAGCAACAGCAGTCACATGAGTCATCAGCAAGACTGAGGGAAAAATAAAAAGGAAGCAGGAGAGACAGTGTTCCTTCAGATCTCAGTTTCCTTGGGTTATAACCTTCCTTCTTCCCTAGAAATCCTTTGCTCTGCTTTTTACTTCTCCAAGAGGCACTGTATGGAGAAGTAATGCATTGCCTGTACATCTAATAACAAAAACTTGGTTTACCTCTACCAAAAACCTCTTGTGATCCCTAGTTCACACTCTTAAAACACTCTCAGAGTACAGGGAAGAATTAGCCTTTTCCCAAAGTGTAATTGTGGACAGAACATTCTTTAAAAATATCTCCAGAAGTGATGATAACAACTCCATTTCATGTAGTAGCCTAGGCTAGAGCACTCACCCAGGAATTGATTTATATGGCTTGAATTCCCTTTACTTCCTGAGGAAATTCAAACTTGTACCATCCAGCAACCCACTAAATGTTCCTGTCATGGGGTTACCTTGAGGTTAAAGCACTCACCTTGAAGACTCAAGAGACAGAAAGCAGGATTCATGAGTTGCAGTTCCTGTTAGGAGGACTACTCTTGTATTAAACTTTCAGCAGCTGCAGATGAAACGTGTATACTAAAATTAAATTAAACATTCAGTGGTTCACAGAAAGGTGATTAAAGATTCATTAGGCAGGAGACAGATGGAGAGAACTTCTGCAAGACTAAGTATGACTGTCACCTGGTGTGAGGCCACATTTGTAATGAGGAAAAGCCTAACTTTCTGCTCCCAGGCTGAGTGTCCTAGTACCTAGTCTCTTTTTTGGATATTGATGTTTTGAAACAGTAGTACTTTATACTGCACAAAACCAGCAGGAAATATTTTCTGAAATAAAATCTCTGTCAGGAAGCAGCAGGTGCCGTCTGCTTTGCAAAGAGGAAGGTGAGCCAGGAGCTGAGGGGTGAGCTGGGCAGGTCAGGCAGAGTGGATTTGCAACAAAGTCCAGGAAAGGACCAAGGTGAAGGAATGGAGCTTGAATGTAGCTACGCTGTGCCTAGCCTTATATTTGGGTGATCCTAACCTTGCCTTTTAGGCTTCACTTTTGGGGTTGACCTCAAGCATGATTCATCTCTACTGTCTTCTTCTAGCTATCCCTGGTCTGTGTCTGACCCTGGTCACCATCACCACCTCTGGTCCTTCTCTGCTTTCCTTGCTGGACACGGTGTGTGGGACAGTGTCCTGCCAGCCCTGCACTCCTTTTGTGGCTCCTGACCCGCTGCCTCCTCAGGGGAGCAGCCCCCTCCTACTGCTCCCCAGCAGTAAGATCAGAGCCTGGACAGCATCATGTAATCTTTGCACGTAATGCTGAATAATCTCCAGGGAAGGTATAATAACAGTAAAAAAAATAAATCTGTAATAGATTTTGCTCATAGAGTCACATGTTTTAAATACTGAACTTCACACAGCTTACTGGATGTATGCAGAAAACCCTTACCGGATTCTTTTCATGGGTGCAGTGGAACCAGTTCAACTCTCAGTGGAACATTAAAGAGACAAAACTTCATGTGACTGATAGTTATGCTGTTGGATGTTTGTGTCCTAGGTATGTCTGAAAATAATAACTTTTTCAGCCAAAGCTTGATCATGTTGGCTTATATTCTATAGTAAGAGAGTTGGAAATCAAAATCAAAATCAGATTTCGAACAATAGAGTGACTTAGCTGTGTATAGACATGAAGAGACAGCTTTAAAAGTGAATTCAATTTTTCAATGTACGTGACTTCTTTAATTCATAAAGGAAATAAAATCTTCCCCTCCCCCAGAAGCTAGAAAAATGTAGAACCAACCCTACAATAAATTAAAGTGAAAAGAACGGTTATGTAGCTAATTAAAATAATGTCTCTCATTTATCAACACTTTGCATTTTTGTCGTTGGCTGTTACTCTGCTAGGCGTACATGCATGTAGTCATCGGTGAGTGTGAAAACACAGGATTGGATTTACTCTAAGGTCAGTCACAGAAAAGAAATGGTGAACAATAATTGAGAAAGGTACCCAGCTTATTTCAGACTCTCTTGCCCTACATGACACCCAGGTTTTTCTCATTTATCTAGAAGCAAGATACATGTCATAACTAAAAATGAACATGTTTATAAATGGAATCAGAGACTTGCGAGTACTAAGATAAATTAATTATAGCCAAGAATGAACATAAAAAGAGGACAGGGCCTAGGAGGTATCTTTGCCTTAAATCAAAGGATGACTAAACCCACCAGATTAGATGATCAATATAGAAGAGGCAAGAATTATCTGTAGGAAGTCTGACAGGATGGCTAAAACTGAATACTTGAAAAATTCCCCCCCAATAGACAGACCTATTTTTAATGATCCTTTAAATTTTAAATCTTGGTAAGTATACCTTATTTCCTTGCTTTGCAAATATCATAGTAATATGTTAGTAGCTAAAAATAGAAAATGTTACACCAGGAGGCAACTGAGTAAAAATAAGTTTCATAATCATTGAAGAATTGAAGATGTAATATGTGGTACAGTGAATGGCACATTATCTGTACAATAAAGTGATGTTTTGTGATGCTCCTTCTTCTTGATTAAAGGTCAAGCTTTCTGTAGCTTTAGAGAACATGACAGTTCAGAATGATTATTAAGTTCTACTGATATCACTTCTAAAAGTATTCCCACAGAAATACACTGCAGTAGCAGCATGAGAACTGAGAATGTACCCCTCTGAGATGTGAATCAATGAACCTCTCTACTGTTTTCTTATTAGCTGTAATGACTACAGAGGTCAAAGTTCCTTTAACTTCAGTAGAGCTCATTGAAAAATTCTGAGGGGAAAATACAGTGGAATTCTGTCATATGAAAATTTTGTTAATTTGTATTGATATACACAGACATTCAAACACATGCACTCATTGCAAACAAGTGCTGCTCCTACTTAAATCAATGAGATCTGGGTGAATAAAAAGGGTAGATAAGAAGGTAGAATTTGAATTTAGTCTCATCTCAGCTGGAGTCTTTATGAGCTTTACATAGACTGCCTATAGGATACAAATAAGAATTAAAAATCAGAAGGAGTTGCAGGTACTATGCTTGTTCTTCTGAAAACCTCTTAACCTTGTATAGATTTTGTAGTTTGCATGATCATGCTCCTGTACCTGTGCTACTGGAGCCATCACTGAAATCTTCATGTGAGATTATCATTAATGGCCTGAATTCAGAACTAGTGTCTTTGTGCATCTATCTGCAGGTTTCTAGTAATTTGAATGATACCAGAATTGGCTACTTTTTCTTTATTCTTTCCTGGCAAATGTTCTCTGTACTGCATCTCCTTGCTTTATTCTGTAACACCTGTAAGTTACAGGAAAAAAACCCCACAGATTAACATAAAGGCAAAATACTTTCATTTGAAATATGGCTTTAAAAATCTTCCCTGCTTATATAACTACAAGCTAAATGCACCTAGCAAATAATAGCTAAAAATAGATAATTGGTTCAATAATTCAGGGAATTTGAAGAGGCAACAAAATTATTTGGATAAACAAATTGCTAAATAGAATAAAACTTATTTCTGGACAGTAGAAATCAGGAGTAAAAAATAATAATAAGCCTAATTTCTTCAATATTCAAGGCTTCCCAAAATTCCTGCTTTATTGTTATTGTTAAAACAGAAACATTAGATACACCTTCATTATTTTTTCTGGTTGCAGCATATTGACCTGTATTGAGGAAGAGTACTACTTTAGGTAGCATTTAGATACAAATGGGGGAAAAGATCAACTGAAATATTGAACTCTTATGTAGCAGCATGAAATTCCAATGGATATCTGACCACACAAGCCCTTACTCACGTGAATTGTACTTGGACACATGAGGTGAGCTGGTGATGGCCTTTTCCTCGCTGGTTTGCACTTTCCACTGCCAGAAGACTCACTGATGCAGTATAACTGCTCATAATCTTCCCAAGGACTTATAAAACCTCTTGCTTTAGAAAACAAATTTCTGTAAGATGATTTTTGAGTAGAGAATTGTTCATACTAACCAAGGCTACATTCCTGAGCCTTCATGCCAACAAGCCACAGTCAAAGATTTTTATCTTTGTTTTTCATATAATGAATGCAGTGCATCTAAAGTTGAGTTGCTTGTTACAGTTAAAACTGGAAAGAAAATGTTACATGTCCTTCATTCTTGGTACAATCACTTTGAGACACAGTGGAACAAGAAAGGTTCCCTTTCCTGCTTCACTCAGTCTCAGAGCAGGTAATTCATCTGCCTTTTTTATGAGTGATATAACACATTCAGGAAAGTCTGAAGCCAACACACTAAGAAGGTCTCACATAACAAACACTCTCATTCTTTCTGCTCTTGATATGAATTTTCATATATGTAAAAAAAATCTAGTATTGATCAGTACGAGGAATTATAACATTATCAGCTCTTGCATAGTAGACAGCAACACACAACTGTAACTTCTTAGTTTACATCAAGGTAAAAATGTGACAATTTTGACAGCTGTAAAAGTCTTCAGTCATGCCGTGTTCCTGTTTGAGTCCAGATAGCAAAGTTGAACTGAACTGATGCTGATACAGTAAAACAGCTGCATGGCTGGCCTCACGGTAAATCTTATTGCTGAAAGCTCATTATAGACAGTGTGTGTGGAGGTGTCAGACTGAAGGTAGAACAATTACCTTCTTTGCATTCATGAACATGATGAAGGTACCTTGCAAAACATTTATTGATGTCAGTAATTTTTTTTAAATTTGATTTTAGCATAGAGGGAAAAACTTGTCTTCAGACAATGAAAGGAATTTATACAGGTTCAAAGACCATCTCAGTTCTAAGAATATAATAGAAATAAGCAAATAATGTGGATTTTAAAAAATAGACACAGATTTAAGAGTTACTGCAGTTCATAAAAAACAAAAGAAAACAAACTGGAAGGAATGTTTCTTTCAGTTATAGGAAAAATAAGATACTTTAATAAAAGATGACCTGCTGGTGAATAGATGGCTGCAGATAATTGATTTCACCTGAAGTCGAGATATAAACCTTTTTCTATCAAATAAATACAAGTAATACATGTTCCAGTATCCAATAAACACAATGCTATGAGACAGTTTTTCAAAAAGTGTGGCTCAGAAACATACAGAAGTGAAATGACTAAGAGCTTTCTACAAAATAAATTCCAAAGTGTCCAACAAAACCAAAGGTACAACTTAAAATTTGGTTGCTACATGTCCATGATGCTCTGCTCTACCAACATGGTGTCAGTCTGAGAGCACCTGATGGCAGATACTCAGATGCTAACATTTCCTGAAAGCAACTTAAACGCCTTTTTAAGTAAGCAGATAGTTATTTATTTCTCAGACCTGACATTTTACAGAAATAACACCTCTTTATGACTGTGCAGTTCATTTAGTAGGTAAAACTCCCCTTGAGTCTATTTGACACAATGTTGGGCATCCATACTGTAGACTGCAGTGAAATGTAAATTTTTTAAGATTACCTTATACTCTGGCTGTTATGAAAACTACAGAAAAAAGTACTATCCAACTTAAAATAAAAATACTCTGCTAGTAACTTTCATAGAGCTGTAATTGTTACTAAAAAAGCATTCAGGAACGCAAGTAACTCAAGAACTCACTTGAATGTGAGATTTTTTTAATATTGACAATTTCCACATTAATAACAATATCACAAAAGTAGGATTAATTATTCAGCATGTTCAAAGAAATTACAAGTATATTTACTGTTTCATATTAGAACAAGCTGTGTGTGGGTTCTCTATCTGTGGTCTAAAACTTGCATCTTGTGCCTACACACTTCCTATACAATTCATAGGGAACCTGAGGCACTCATGACTAAAATTCACTGTAGCCACCGTGCTGAGCTGTGGGAAGTCTAACCCAATCTATTGACAATAGCAAAGATAGAGTATGACTAAAACCGCTTCTCTGTCATGGAAAGAACTCAAATGCTTCTAAATCATCTCTTTGGATAGGAGAGGTTAGACCAGCTAGCTACTTCTCTCAGTATTTTGTGGTGCTGCTATCCGTCTTCTTTTGAATAGCATAGTAACCAAAAATTTCTCAGATAAATGAAGGATGCTAGACTTATGTTTGTCCTTCTGAGAAATGTGCCTTCTACACATCTACAGTAAGATGTAGGATAGACTGAAACCTTCCTCTAAACTTTGTCACTGTGAAACTGAGAACTCCATATTCCTGACATTTGCAGTGTGTGAGCAGGAACATGGATCGTTCCTCAGCTTTTCTGGAGCAAGGCATCCCTCAGACTAGTTTCTCTTCTCAGGACTGCTTGCACAGTAAAGACAGAACATGTTTGACAAAGTAAGTACAGTTGAATTGATTAATATATAAAGGCATAATCTTTGCATGCACAGCAGTGGGGACCAGCAAACTTAAGTGGGACAGCTAGAAATAGGTGTGAGAGGCTATAAGAGAAGCTGTCCTTTACAGCAATGTCAGTGTGAGCACATTCAATAACATGCTCGGTTGCCTTTCTTTATTGATCAAAACTCAGGTGGCTGAATATCTTTAAACACATAAAACATTTTGGTTTTGTGACAGACACGCTTGGGATCATCTGCTCTTGAAATGTTTTTGTTTTGGAAAAAAAGAGAATAAAGTTGAAACAATGAATCATGGATTATATACATTTAAAGGTATTTGGACATCTACTCTGTTTCTAGCACTATGAACGAGCAAAGGTTAAGAGATGCAGACAGTTCCTAATTCTATACTTCCAGGTTTTATTTTTAACTTACTGAAAGGATGGTCAGCAGGCTGCAGCTTGCCCTGTACATATTTGGCAGTGAGGTCATTCTCCATTTCCTACCTTTCTTTCAGGTAAATTATCCACTATCAGTTTAGCCTACTAGACAAGTGTGACAGTGACATAAAATTTCAACAATAAAAAAATGACAAATCATCACTTACACTGTGGCAATTCTTGTTACCTTAAAACTTAGGCCTGTAGTCTACAAAATATCTGTTATAATGTAGTAGTATCAGAAAAGTGACCAGTCTGTCTATAACAAATCTCTTCTTTAATGGACCTTTTAAAGCTGTGAGATGACATTTTAATGTAAATAGGAATGGCAAAGTTTTACTGATGACTGATTAGCCCTTTAACCCTGCTTCTCATGTAATCGTGAACAGTTTGACAGAAGCCAAATACATGCTCTTTTTCTCTTACCTGAGAAACTCATTCTGAGCTACCAGCAAATGTGATAGATAAAATTTCAACAATATGATGTAGTATAGATGACACAGAGTGAAATCAGAACATTACAGTATATTTTAATGTGTTTTTTTCACTTATAATTAATCTAATTTTGCAAGTTCATGTTTGACATATTGTGTGATGGCCTTTAAACCTCAACACACTTAAATGGACAAGACTTGAATGAATGAAACTAAAATTCCTCAACATCTTCTAGGTGGGAAAAGACATGAATAATTGCAATTTAGCAAGATTACTACAGAATTACTACATGAAGAAAGGGGTAAGACCAAAGGATTTGTCATCATATTGTCTTGTATAACTACCCTCATATTTCAAGAAACAGTGGAATTGGAGTCAAGTGCATCAAGAAAGATTGCAATGTTACAATTTCTTAAAAATAAATATGTATTTTTTTATCAACGATATTATATAGGCTGCCTCAATAGACTCCACAAGGAGTCATCAATGAGCAGAAGAGGCTTATCTCTTGTGGGAAGTTAGTTAGCCAGCTAGAAATAACCATATACAGCTCAATTTATTAAAAAAAAAAGGCTTAAGAATGAGTGAGAGTGAGAAGAATTTTTGCTTAAGATTCTGAATAAACAATATAGTGCATCCTCAGAGCTTCAAGAACATCAGGACTTAACTCCTGTTTAAAGATGATTATAACTTTAATCATCACATGTGAGGGCCTTCAAAGGCTGCAAAAGGATTCCCTGGGAACATATAGGTGTGTAACTAGCACAAAGCTGGTTTGTTATATAGGTATGAAATACTGCAGATATGGATACAGTAGGTAACTTGATGAAACAAGTTCAGCCTCTTCCTCTGCTTTAGCTTTGGAAGAGGGGAGAGTTTAGCTGGGGCCAAGGGAAGGTGCTAAAACATATTAGAGTGATACTTTGCAACAGCAAAGAAGGTTCTCCTGTTTTAGAGCAGTTTCAGTGTTCATTTCTCTTAAATTTAAATGCAGCTCTGAAATCGTACCCTAACATAAGGATACTGGTCTAAACCACTTTACGAATGTTTGTCATCTGGCCACATGACTGTGATAAAGAAAAGCAAAAACGGTCTTCTGAAACTTCACAAGGCACTGATCAGACTTCAGGAGCACCAGTGTAGTTTCATTTGCATCAACATGAGGATAAAAAAAAATAAATCAGAAAATAAAGCCAACTTTATTTTACCTGCTTCAGGATGACCACAATTGTGGCTGGGCAGGTGTCTTCATAAACCTTTGCAACCTGTGGGATGCCAGTCGAAAGAAATATAGAGAGGGACAGGAAGGCAATTTTGCTTTGAAGTTTGGAAAGGTGGATTTTAAATGGCTCATGTGGATTTATAAACAGAAAGTTCTATATTGCTGTTGGACAATTCATGCAAATAAAGTGACGTGTTTATTATATGACTAATGCTATCAAAGTGTCAACAGTGAACATCACGTAACAGAAAACTTTCATGCCCTCTTCCATTTGCTAGGAAAAATAGGGCCAATAACAGTAAGAAATTAATGTTCTGATTGTGGTTCTAAATACTTTCCCTAGTTTTGGTGGCACATTCTGTCCAATAATTGTAGATTACAGGGAAGGGTAAATGCTCTCAGGGATATTTTCTGACAAACAGTTATGTTTATGTTCCTAATTTAAAATTATAAAGTCACAAAATTAATTTTCATTTTATAAATTGAATTTTCATTTTCTTATACTCTACTACCTCTATTACGTCGGCACAGACATACAGAAACACAGGGCAACAGGAACAGAACAAGAAATTGGACAGAATTTTATGCTATTAATCTGAAATATATTTTGTATTAAAGATGTGTCATTTTAAAGAAAAAATGTTTTTCTTATAACCAAGTATCTGTTGTTATGTTGTTTGTTTGTTTTTATATTGTGTATTTACTTTTAACCCTTTTTGATTGTGTGTTGTAGCCTTTGTCTGTGAGTTGGCTTCAAATCAATATAATTATCATACCTTGCCATTGACTGGCCAAATACACATCTGGGAATATATTCCTCATAGTATAATACTATATGAATGAAGGATAGATTTGCCAGCAGGGAAAAAAAATGTTCAGTATCTGGACAGTTGAATAACTTTGACTTTTTAAGCATTAATCTCATAAGGATAGAATATGTAAGCAGTTATTCTCACTACAGGATCTGTAATTTTAGTGGCATTACCCCAAAGATGAGTGAGACCCAGGGATTTTAAGTGACTCTTCAGTGAAGAAGTTCAGTGGTTCTAAGAGGACAAAATCTTTCTTAAGCACCCTTGAAAATACTTCTGAGGCACCATCTCTGTGCAGGAAAAGAAGAAAATAGCTCTTCTTCATAGCATATCATCAGGGCTTAGATGTAACAGCCATGGTGAAGATAATTCTGGCCTGATAGAACTAAGTTGGATCTAGAAGACACACAGAGGAAGAGGTCATCAAAAATGCTCAGGTACTGAATACCTGACATCCTCTTGTTTATTTCTGAACTGTGCGGTAAGGGTGCTTATACAGTGAAATGTCTTAAGCCTCTAAGAAATTACACATAAAACTCAGCTCAGGAAAAAGATAGTTGACCTAGACAGGACTAAAAGTCTAAGGCAGGCAGGCGAATTAATTTTCCCATTGCTGTCCCATCAGTTGCTGTCTTTTCTGTCCAGAAAGGCACTCTCTTCTGTGTCAGATACTGAGGTAAACACACCTCTAGAAGTAAAGCAGCCTGCTCCTGAGAATGGGGAACAGGCTGTTGAACAAAAAACACTTTGGATATGCTATCACACAGATGTCACATAGCAGAAGGCCTTCATGTCAACTTGTTGTTACCCACCTCTCTGGATTATTAGTCTGCCTTTTTAATAGCCCAATTAATACTTAATTATTTAAGTGGTCAGTCAGAACCAATTGCTAAAAACTGCTTCTGAGTGTCAGTAACTGAAGCATTTAGGACTTTAATCCAAAATGTGGGAAACTGAGGTTCAGCTCCCTGTAAGCTCTATCTAAATTTAGGATGGAGTGGATGTGGATCTTATTTTCCACTGAGTTGGTGCTGAAATAATGTCTCAGAGATCAGGAAGGGAGACATCTGTTTTGTGACCATGAGTTCAAGTGTCCAAGCTTCAGCTTGATCTGAATTATAAATTGTAAAATAACCTGTAAAATAAAAGAACTTAGGTAATAGTTGTCATAAGAGGTTAATGTATCACTTAAGTCCTTAGGAGCTTATAAGGGATGTAGAAAAGTATGTCAGTAGGTCCTAAAAAGGAGTTATAGGTGTTAAGTAGTAGTGACTAAGCAAAAAGGTGACTGAAGATCTTGAGCTATGACAGGACAGTTGATTCAGCTGACATGAGGATATGTTTAAATACTCACCCCATGTGATGGATATCCCACAGGACATATAGCTGTTACAGCCCCTAGCCCTGAGCTCTGCAGATATAGTCTGCCTGTGGTTGTGTTCTAGACAAGAGGCAGCTAAAATGACTGTATCTGTGGCACTGAAGACAGAATAAGACTGCAAGATCATAATTATACATATTTCCTACAATGTAATATGATAAATATGTGACACCAAGGTTGAATTCGTATTTCTGAACATGCATTCCTATTGAACACTATTACTAACAGTGATTGAGCAATAAAGTGTCGATATCATCAGTAATAGACGAAACCTATAGTTCCATTAACAATTAGAGGCATTAAGAGGAATAATGGAGAGATAAGTTTTAACTGTGGGGTTTTTTTTGTCAGATTTCTTGTTTGTTTTTCTTTCCAATATCTTAGCAAGTCAATGAAGAACTTGTTCATTACTTGTTCGCAGTGTTTTGGAATTCTAATACCTTATCTATTCATATAAATTCTCCCAACTGCAGGTACAAAACGGTTTTTTGGTAAACAGAATTATGTGTTCAGCAAGTCATTAATACAACCACAAACTAAATAAAAAACTGTCTATCCCTTCTAAAAACAATCCAGGAATATCTTAAGGACTTAAAGAAAGTCCTAGCTGATTTTGAGTCTCCGTATGAAGAATGTAACTTTGCATAGAGAAGTTAATCCCTTTTCTGTGCAAAAAACTTGGTGCTAATACTATCATTTAGATTTCATAAATCAAAAGCTAACATCTTCAAGCACAATGGAAAATTAATTCATAATAATTCATTCATAAATGATAATTGTATGCAGAAGCTCTTAGATTTTTTACATACTGTATATATATAAATCCCAGGGGTATTTTCTGAGCCTTTCTTGCATTCTCTTGTGCCTCTGTAATTTCTTTTTCCTTCACTGAGGACTGAGAATGTGCAAAGGATGCAAGAGAAGAGCTTTATTTTTTTTTCAGCATACCACAGTACATACATACATGATTTTCATCAAATCTGACTAAAAGTGTTATAATTCAAACTAATGAAATTTTGTATGCATCTCTGAACAAACTTTAAAGGTACAAAGCCCAGAGGGACATAGTTCCTAATAGAAGTGCTGACAGAGACTTATGAACAAGTATAATTATTTAAAATATATTAAGCAAATACCTTTAATCAACAGCTGAATGGTAGCATGCTGTGTTAATTATTTCTGGTTGATGATGAAAAGACTGATTGCAATTTCTTCATTAACTTACTTTTTTCCCCTTCTGTAAATTTTTCCATGTTTACATATATTCTTACTTTGACAATTGTTATCTTCTTCTTGTAGCAGTATTTTTGAGTCACAAAATCTATTAAATCTCATATGCCTGCCACCTATATTGAGGAGTCATAACATTTTTTGTTCCAGTCAGGGCATATTCCCATCTTTCCAAAAAGGAGTTTGATGTCAAACCATGGTGTGTTACTTTTGTCTCTGTTGCAGCTGTGGTAATACTCCAAAAGCAAATAAATCAAATCAACCCCCTGCCCACTCTTTTAAAAGAATGTTCCAAGGCAGGTCAAATAAATCGCATAACCTTTCACTCAACAAAAGTATACAGTATATTTAAACACTATTTTCAGTTTTGTATTTTTTTCCCCAGGTTAATAGGTTTCGGCTCTTTTGACCATTTTTACTGATTTTTTAATAAGAGTGAAAGAAAATGAAATAATAAAAAAATCACTAGAATTTCTTTTTTCNCCTTTCACTCAACAAAAGTATACAGTATATTTAAACACTATTTTCAGTTTTGTATTTTTTTCCCCAGGTTAATAGGTTTCGGCTCTTTTGACCATTTTTACTGATTTTTTAATAAGAGTGAAAGAAAATGAAATAATAAAAAAATCACTAGAATTTCTTTTTTCTAGTTAGAATATATCTCTGTGTCCCTTAAAGACAGAAGGGATGAATTGAGGGAGGAATCAATTGCCCCAAATCTCATCATTATCGTTTTAATATTTTCACTATAGCATTAAGCATGATCTCCGTTATGAGACAGTAAGGAACTGCATAAATGTTTCCTGTGAATATGTTTGAATCATAATTATTAATAATCTTTTTCATTAAAAAATCTATGGAAAAAGATGTAATGTGAGCAGAAGGACTTAGGATTTCTTGCAGCAGGTTACTAATATGATTATTGTTACTTAAGCCCCAGTTTCTATCTAAGAAATTGTATTTACCACTTGAATGAGGTAAAAGTCGATTTTGTCTAACAAAACCTAAGCAGTAAAATATCTAAAAGTTAGACAAAATTAGGAAATAGTGTTTGGGAAAATAGTGAGATCATGAGAGGGTGGACAAACACTGGAACAGGTTTCCTACAGAGGTGATCAATGTCCCAAGCATGTCACTGTTTAAGAGGCATTTGGACAATGCCCTTAGCAACATGCTTTAACTTGGTCAGCCCTCAACTGGTCAGGCAGTTGGACTAAATGATTGTTGTAGCTCCTTTCCAACTGAAATAGCCTGTTCTGTTCTATTCTATTTCCTATTCTATTCTATTCTATTCTATTCTGTTCTGTTCTGTTCTATTCTATTCTACTCTACTCTGTCCCGTCCTGTCATGTCCCGTCCCATCCTGTCCTGTCCTATTCCAAACATCTTGTTGTGCTGTCTCAGAAGACCTCACTTGCCAACAAGGTTTCTGTCTGAATGGGACATACAGACCAGAAGGTTTGGGTAGAGAGGTTGCTGATGTCTCAAAAATTCCATTGTCTTCTGTGAAGGAAAACTCACATTGCAGGGCTTGCACAAGAACTGGATGGTCAGTTGGGAGGTAAAATATCTCATGGTTTCTTTACTTAGTATACAGTAATGCTTCAGCCATGTANACTTTAGAAAGTTATTTTATGAGTAAATCTATCTTGTACAAATCAGTGGACAACTTACAAAGCTGTTGAAGTGATTCTGTGACTTCATCACTTCCTTACCATCAAGGATTGAACAGCCATCAAGTCTTAAAGCTTATTCACATGAAACAGCGAAGTAACTTAGGCATTATTCCATAGTGGACTGTTGACTTTTTACTCTTTATGCTGCTTTTTTTCACTTGCTGTTGCATAGAAGTCAAATGTGCCTTTATATAGGCAGACATGTATTTAAGTCTTCCATGCCAGTTACATGACAGAATATTATCCTTCAGTTAAAAATAACAAATTAATGAGACTCTTAGATAAACTTATCCCAAATAAGAGTGAAGAAACCNAAGGTTTCTGTCTGAATGGGACATACAGACCAGAAGGTTTGGGTAGGGAGGTTGCTGATGTCTCAAAAATTCCATTGTCTTCTGTGAAGGAAAACTCACATTGCAGGGCTTGCACAAGAACTGGATGGTCAGTTGGGAGGTAAAATATCTCATGGTTTCTTTACTTAGTATCCAGTAATGCTTCAGCCATGTACAGTAGTGTGACAGCAAGCCAGTCTGAGAAAGGTGATCTGAATTTTTTTTCCTTTTTCTCTAAACTTGACCTTATTATCTTTTTAACTATACTATGTACATGTGGGTTGTGTAAATAAGCTCTGTTTGATGTGAGGAGTGGACCCAAGAGTAAGCAGAACTTGTTAAAGCATTCCCTTCCAAGGTATTACTCAACAAGCTGGTACAATTTTCCAAAGAAATCTAAATAATATGAGAGGGAAACAAATGTGCTCTGGTCCCTAGCACTAGATTAAAAATACCTTTTATAAAGGGGGATAGTAGGAAGGTCACTTAGATCTTCTGGGTGCCCTGGCTTTTGTTAAAACAAGTGAAAAAGTCCGTAAGGTTATAAAATGCCTCATAATAACTTTAGAAAGTTATTTTATGAGTAAATCTATCTTGTACAAATCAGTGGACAACTTACAAAGCTGTTGAAGTGATTCTGTGACTTCATCACTTCCTTACCATCAAGGATTGAACAGCCATCAAGTCTTAAAGCTTATTCACATGAAACAGCGAAGTAACTTTGGCATTATTCTATAGTGGACTGTTGACTTTTTACTCTTTATGCTGCTTTTTTCACTTGCTGTTGCATAGAAGTCAAATGTGCCTTTATATAGGCAGACATGTATTTAACGCTTCCATGCCAGTTACATGACAGAATATTATCCTTCAGTTAAAAATAACAAATTAATGAGACTCTTAGATAAACTTATTCCAAATAAGAGTGAAGAAACCTTGATCTCCAATGATCTGTGTAATCTACATGCCCAATGTTTTTTATAAGTCAGTTAGAGAAAGTCATGGCTAACCTGAGGTTGTGTTAGTGACAGTCTCACTTTGAGAGGGAGGTTGGACTCTGGAAACTTCAATGGTACCTTTCTAACAGTGTTTCTGCAATTTGACGGGTCTATTATGAGGTCTCAGGTGATAGATGTTACACAAACAGAATATAAAAAAAATCCAACATCCCAGAAAATGGCAAAAACAAAACACAGAGGAAAGATGAGATGTCTATCAGCCTGAAAAAAAATAGATTAGTCTCATAAGTGATATGCCAACAGTATTTGAATGTAAGTACAGATATCTTGGGCCCAATTTCAATAAAGAAGAAGGATTGATGACTTACAGGGAATTCTCCAGTGTCTTGAGAGTCAACAACATATGTGCTTCTTTCAACACTAAAACTTGGTAGGTAGAATGACTAACTCAAGAACCAGAATAACTTTGGAGCAATATGTATATAATGAAAGGAGAACAGTCCTGGATTTTGCTTTATCAGAATACATACACTAGATATTTAATTTATTCAGTAAACTGTTTGCTTTAAGCCAAAATACAGATTGTGCTTAGCCTTACAAAGTCTGAGTTCTACCAAGGTTTTTATATATGCTTAGCTGTAGGCAACTTTCCCAAAGCTGGAGTAATGTTTTTTCTTACTATTAATAAAAATACTTTGGATTTGAGTTTCTTACAACCAAGCTTATAACAATAACCAGTTCAGAGTGGAGAACAGGCCAAAAACATTCAGACTGAAGTATGGAACTCAGAACCAATCATATGGAAAACAATCGGATTTCCATTATATAATCTTATTAACATAATTATTACTGGCATTTCAACAAAATCTTTAGCTTCTCTGGATGTTTATTGCTAGTTGACATCACATGAATCAGTTCTAGTATCTTTACACATAGTTTTCATGCTTCTTTTGTGTATTCTGTCTATGGTTGCATCATTATTGCTATTGATTTCTTACACTGCTGGAACATGCAGAATTCTCAATCAGGATCAGAGTTGTGTTATATCAAGTGCAGTTGGAAAATATATACCAGTAAACTGTCCTCTGTCCTAAGAACCTAAGTCAAATCCCATTAAAGTCACCCAGAGTCTTCCTATTAACTCACTTGATTTTGGATTTGGCCTAAAAATAAGTAGTTTGTTGGAATAAACCCCCTGTATTGAGAGTCTGTTTGTTTGTTTTTAAAGATGAAGAAGGAAGTAAACAGTGATAATCCCCAGATCAGCCAGGAGTTGAGGAATTTGGCATGTGGGAAATGCATGTTTAAATCTTTCTCAGATTCATCCCTGGGGCTGTCATTTTGAAAATGAGATGGAGGCTATTTTTAGCTAATCCTCTTTTATATTTTGTCATGGAACATGGGTATTTTCACTAAGTTTCTTTTCTGCATTCGCATAAGGTATTTCAAAATCGATAGTTTTCAAAAATGAAATTGTTCTTTTTCCTGTCGTGTATGTATACAGGGACATTGAGGAAAGGCACAAACCCAGAAAATTGTTTTGAAAAAATAAAATTAGCTAAAAGGCTGAAAAATGCCATCTAAGAAACATGTTGGAATTTTTATTTCTGTGATTTTGAAGACTGAGAAACTTAAAAGACAATGTCAACATAAGAGACTGGAAGAGGAGGATTTAACAATAACCAAGGTGGGTGCTGACTAGGTACCACATACAACATTGAATAACTGGCCAAAAAAGAAGAGGATGCAATAATATGCATGTAGTCTTGTACTCTGGTCCAAGACAATGCAAGCCAGGAGGAAAAAAAGGGAATCTTTCACTTCATGAATGAAGCTCCAATAATTTGGTAAAGTCCCTTTGTTGTCTTCTTATTACTAATACACATATGACCTTATAGTCATACTTTAGGAGGCACAGCTTCAGGTCTAAATAATTTTCAAGTACCTTCTCTTGTTTTTGTGTTAAGTTGCTCTCCTTAACTGAGTACTTTAAAAATTTTTGAAGAGAGAGGCCTTTTCTAGAATATCCAAAAAGACACATCTCAGAGGTGACTGTATACATTGCAGAAGGACCTAGGAAAACAGAAAACAGGAAGCTCCATCAGTAATTTGTAAGAGTATGACAAAAGGGTTTAAAAGAAAGAACACAGAAACTGCTTTAATAAAAGCGCTGAGCTAATGCATTTTTTAAACACACTGTAAAATATATTTCTGTTTTTCTGAGCCAAACACTTTCCATTTTATAATTAAAATCGTGTTTTATTCAACCATTCTTCTGAGATTAAAATCTGCAAAGCTACTTCTTTTTCAATATTGGAACAACCAATGATGGAGAAAGTTTTCCTTACCAATATTGCAACTACCCCTACTCACCCCACCTCCCCAGGCCAATTTTTACACCTTGAAGACTATCTAAAAAATCCTTAACTGTTCTTGTATTTAGCTAAATTATACACTTACATTTATGGCATGAAAGGAAGAGTGCCTTGTCTTTTGGATAGTCTTCAGAGCTTTGTACCCACAGTTAGCGAGGAGGTCAAGACATTCTTGAATACATGACAAAACCCTATCAACTACTCTCTTCCTTTAAGTCAGACCTCTGCTCTCACATTCTCTATCTGCAGTGATTGTAAACTGGACTAC
This sequence comes from Syrrhaptes paradoxus, assembly GCA_013400615.1. NCBI lineage: Eukaryota > Metazoa > Chordata > Aves > Pterocliformes > Pteroclidae > Syrrhaptes > Syrrhaptes paradoxus. The sequence goes on along the minus strand of VZTO01014682.1, from coordinate 9,548 downwards.
CATGCGTCTTATCCTTTGAGAAGGCAAAATGTCATTTGGGGTGTGATGTTTCTTCACAGATCTACTCTCAGAAGTGTTTTGCCAGATAGATTCATGGCTCAAGCTGTGATTGGAAGAGGAAGAGAGCGATCACTGTCACAGCTGACACAGTAACAGTAAAGAGCCTAAAGTAAAAATTGAAATCAGCGCATGTTGATTTCAAACATATTTGGTCTATGTGGACTACACTTCAAGCTAAATGTGTGAATACATATTTTTGAGGTTTTTTTTCAGCTCAATAAGCAATAGAGTAAAGGATCTTCTTGATTTTACTTATTTTTGGCCTTGTTAGTCTCTGTGTCTACTGTTTCAAGTTGGAGCATGGTAATACATACAACAGCATGTTCTGGGTACCAATGTTCAAAGAAAAGCTGTTAGAGTCAGAAAATATTCACTGGTGTTTTCTGAATCAGTTTTTTGAACATCTCCCTCTGCTTTACTTCCATTGGCTTGCCAAGTGTTTAAGATAAGAACCTGTTTTTTTCCCTTTACCCCTTTAATTCTCTCCCCATCCCTGCCAGGGGGGAGGGTAGGTGAATGATTATTGTGGGGTTTGCTGCTAGCCAGGGTAAAACCACAACAACTATGTTTTCTTTCTAGAATCATAGCTCACTCTAAACAGAATAGCTACTTGTTATTACTGTCTATTAATTAACAATAGATGTTATAACACAAAACTGCATTAAGTTAAAGTGGAACAAATCATAGAATCATAGAATCATTAAGGTTGGAAAAGACCTCAAGGATCATCAAGCCCAACCGTCAACCCACACCACCTAACTCACTAAACCATGTCCCTAAGCACCACATCTACACGTTTCTTGAACACCTCCAGGGATGGTGACTCCACCACTTCCCTGGGCAGCCTGTTCCAATGCCTGATCACTCTTGC